>ML827407.1:24602-86242 GCA_009831015.1 Picea engelmannii | reverse complement strand
CGTTATCATCAAAATCTTATAATAACCTCATCTTTTGTTTTGTGCATCACATCAAATAATATTTCACATTTTCATTGTTGTCTATAGGTGCAACCATGGAAAAGACATCTCCTGCAAATAATTGGATATGTTGGACAACAAATAGTTTGTGTTAGAATATCACACAAGTACATCTACAAGTTATTTGAAAAAAATTAAACATATTTAAGATCCCGCTCTTGCATGCACTAAGCGAACTTATTATTTGAGGATACTTGATTGCAAGTGATCCATATTATTATACGATTGGCCGCTGATTATGATTATGAAGCATTATGGATGTGATTATATGTTATTTTGTTGTATTGAATTACACATGTGCTATTGACATGGTCCTCCTGAGTGTGAAGGATTTTGGACCTCGAGTATGCAGAGGCATCGATTAAACCCTTGGACTCTGGATTGAGTCAGAGAGTGGACTATTGGGTTTTATTGTTGTATATATGACATATGTTCATCTGATTAGATGTTATGATTATGGATATCATTTCTCACATGATTCGTTGATGATGTAGGATAACGATAGCTTGTCGACCGGACTCACATGTAGAGTAGAGGGGTCATGCACGAATACCAGAGACATTGAGGGAGAGGTGTGGACAAAAACCCTTCCACAACCTACTAGCACTCCTGTTGTGGCTTGAAATGTAGGCTAATGATTACCTAGTTAGAGAAGACCCATGATGTCATGAGGGACAACTGCAATAGTCGCTCATGATGATTCTAAGGGGCGCGAAATAAGGTAGGGGCCTTATTCCTTAGAGGCCCTTAGTCTCCCACAGGATCACATAGCAAATTATTGACTCCAGGGGTTTTTGATGTCTACCAAGTCAGTCAAGAGGCGACTGGCACCCTTGGAGCACGTAGTGCATCTTGAAGGGCACGTCGTGCAAAGGAAACAATATGAGGCGAGTGGCACCCTTGGAGAACCTAGTGCGTCCTGAAGGGTACACCACATTGTTAATTAATAAATGGATGAACCTAGATGTCTTTAGGACAAATAACATGATAAGAAATATTTAAAACAATTTCCCTAATAAAATGTTTCCCAACCTCGAAAATTAAAATCTAGGTGTAGGTGAAACTTGCGGTAAAAGAAAATTATTTATATAAAAATAAAAATAAAAATAAATAAATAATAATGATAATCATCATTAATCATGTAATGAGAAGGGGGTAAGAAATTCAATTAATTTATAAAAAAAAATTGGGGTATAGAATTTAAAAAGGGGAAATAATTGTTTTTTTATATTATGCTAGTTAAAAATTTATTAATTAAAAAGGAAAAGGGGAAAAAGGTGATTTTATGCACATGCCAATTTGAGTTTTAATGAAAAGGGAAAGACATAAATTTAAAAGATTTAGGAAACTAGGAAAAAGTGGGAAACATAAAAAGAAAGGGGAAACACAAGGAAAAAATAGAAGGACTAACTTAGTAAGGTATCTAGCATTTAAGAACTTTCTAAATCAAACTCAACTAGTAAATTAGTAAAGGGGTAAGTCATTAAAATGTGTAAGGAAATATGGGGACACCTGGGAGTGATTTTAGGAATTATTTTAGGTGTGCGAGGGAAATATGAGTAATTTATTAATTAATGAAATTAATTTATGGTGCAATGAAGGGGATGGGTGACACTTGTACGGGGAAGATTTTTATGAATTAAATTATTGAACAACAAATTAAATGGGATTTTGGGAAAGTAAATGACTTAGAAACTCTATATAAATGAGGGAGGAGAAGGATGATGGATCTCTTCTATTATGCGTAACGTTATGCTGCAAACTTTTAGAATTGGTTGACTTAGCCAGTGGGAGTTGGGATACCCAGCTTGGTGAGGACTGGTAGCATGGCCTTGCGAGGTGAGCTAGGAGCTAGTTGCTCTCTATTTTAGTGTGCGTGGCCCCTTTGAGGCTCGGGGGGCTAAGTGGGGACAAGAGTAACCCTAGCATTGGTTGGGAGGTACCAATGAAGTCGCATTGGTCGGCAAGAGGGAGATGCATAGAGCGCGTGGGATAATGACTCAGAGAAGATGACTTGACATACAGTATGCTTACTTGATTATGCACGGTAGATTCTTATTATACCTCACGTTTTCAATTCTGTGTTTTTAATTGGTTAAGGAAAATGTCAACTTATCATTTTAACTGATAAGTTAATTTCCCCATAGCCTTAATCTCATTGTTGATTGATTCCCTTGGCTTTTGATCCCTGCGTGTTGAGCCTACACTTTGGTTTTATTGATTTTTTATGAGTTTTCACTTTTGCTTCTCCCTCGTCCCTAGCTCATCAGTCCACGCCTGAGCACTCATCCAGGAGCCAGATTGATGGTCGTCACTTCGGTGTTAATAGACCTATAGATCCTAACGTCATGCTTTTCTATGCGTGGATGATGAGAGAAGGATGTGTTTCCCAGTCCTCTACCCCTTGTCGATAGTTCCTGATTGATGGATTGCCTTGCTCCTTTTGTGAATGAGTACTTCTGTGAATTTTTTCCTTCCTTCTATGATCCGCTTATTACCCTTTGTGTTTGATGAAAGGATCTCTTCATTTTAATGAAATGATATTTGCGATTTTAAATGAATTTCATCTACAATTTTATAGCTTTTCCAAGAAAATTACTGTGTGGTTTTTATACATATGGTCTTCCTTTACTGTGCAAATTTCACCTTACGTTTTCACACATGTTTCAAGCAATTTTACCTTTGCACTTTAATTTGACTCGATTAAGAGCTTTTAAGGTATTTTGACTGCGTTTTAATTCTTTTACTCTGTGTTTATGAGTTGTATTTTTTCCTGCGTTGATACTCTGTAATTGGGTATCGCTTTGCGACGTCAATAGTGGTGGTTCTACTTTTTGATTGGGGGCGTAACTACTATGATTATACTTGAATTTTATTTTAACCTTGTGACAATGATCCATGCATTTAACCATACAACAAGATCTCCCCTTGAGCCCCAACATCTTTTTCCCTTGAACAACCATGAAAGTTTATGGGACTGCCTTGATAATTTTTTACTATGTATCGAGAAAGGGAGGGGGCGTAGTCGCTGTGATTGGGGGTGCACTTCTAGGTGTTTGGTCACACCCTTTTTTATGTGCTTGGGGCTGGGAGAAATTTCATATAATTACTGGCGATTTTACCCTTATGTAGACTCCCATTAAACAAGAGACAATTGTTTTCCTTCACAACATTAAACAACAATTTATGTTTATTCATTAACAACGATTTTATAATCATCTTTGGCTGTGGTTCGAATAGTAATATTGACAAAAAACTTAACATATGTAGGCCAACTATTGTTATTATGTATTACAGGGCAGCATTTTGGATAGCATTGTTGTGTTGGATAGCGTTTGATAACATTTTATACATTCATGTGGCAGTGAGTTTATGATATCAAATGACAACGAAATGTCTTGAATGACTGTGGTTTCCTGTGGTGTATAGCCACGTTTTTAAATTGATTGATTTTTAGTTGATTTAGCATTTCATTTTTCTAATGTTGATTAACATTGTTATTTACCAGCCCCCTGGGGGTAGCTCAATTGGCAAGTGTCGTGATATAGCGTGTTATGTACGATGATGTTTCAAGTTCAAATCCCCCCGACTTACCCGTGCCTGCGGAAGGGGCATACGTATGGAACCTGGAGGTTATAGTGGTAGCGGTCGGAATCGACCTCGTGTCACGCGAGTACGAGACCAGCCCAGTTGCCGATTCCGCCAGCATAAAAAAATAAATAAATAAATAAATAAATAAAAAAAAAAAACATTGTTATTTACCCAACAATCCGATTTTGGTAATTAAGGTCTTTGAGTTAGATTTTGGTAAATCTTCCACTCGAATTTATAGTCTGATTTTTAAGTTGCAGACGACAAGTGTATGACAACGATTCATTTTCATAGTGACATATATAGCGAATTCTTTTTACTCTGATAGCGATTAATAGTCTTAGTTTTGCACCCAACAGTGTAGGGTTAACTTTATTCTTTAAATTATATGCACATAGATTTATTTCCCTAAAACATGTACTATAACTTCTTTAAATATGCCCAACATTATTTATATATTGTTAATGCTATTCTTAACTTATGACCCGGTGATTTCCTGGAGGATATCACAACGATTTTACCTGACCCTTTGACCGCAAACTGACCTGTCGTTTGGCTGAGTGCGAATTTCATAGCTAAAATTTTTAACATTTCTTTGACTGCAATTTTTCCTGTGGTCACTTGTTATTCAAGCTGCGAGGTTACACACTTTTTGAGTGAATATTCATGATTTACACGATGAATTTGGCTAGGAGACATCCATCGTTCTTAGCAATTAAATTCATTTTCTATTTTTTCATTCGGCAACGATTTTTGACAGCATTCTATTTGGGTAGTGAGTCCTTGATGGGTAGCAATTACTGTGTTTTTAGCCATCCCTTGACAGCCATCTATTTGTATATCATGTTGCCTTGTCATCATTGATTCAATATCTTCTTATATTTTTGGGCAACGTTTCATGCTTTATTAGAAAACAGGGTGCGTATTAATGAACGAAGTTCTTTTTGTCAAGCGTATTAGTTCATTTTGCATATAGACAGTGTTTTGACTTGTGTATTGTTTTGTCCAAACAATGTATTTTAGACGAGCATAAGGTGAGATGTATTTTGACCGAGAGTTGTTAATGTTAAGTGGACAGTGTTTTGTACAGCGTTATTGTTGACAAGCGTGTTGATTTGGTTAATTTCCTTTAGTTCACCTTCATGATATCTTGTGATATCAATAACCATCTTAAGAGTTCACATCCTTGGTCATAGCTGGGACACCTTTTTGACAATTTTAAATTTCCTTATAGCTCTTTCCATCGCACCTAGACACCATGTTGAATGATTAGTGGGTTATGGTCGGATGGTGGAGTCGTTTCATAACTGGCGCAAATTAATTTGAACAATGTCACTTTGCGTCTTGTCAACAGTTGCTTGGTGTGTGGGTATAGTCTTCATGCATTTCTTCATTTGTTGGGTCTCCTAGCGCATCTGATTTATCTAGAGTCCTCGATCTAGATAAGATGTGTTGAGCCAAGATTATAGTCATTCCTATCGCCTGGGGATGACATGATTCCTGACAAGGGAATCATTGTGTGCCCTATTGGATAGAGGCAATTAATAACTTGGTTGGGGTTTGTACTTCCCATTGTGCCTTGTTAATCTGGTAACTTTGTTGTTGGTGCTTGGGATGCAACGCCTTCTTGCGTTTGGTTGCACGCCAGCGAGGTTCTAGTTAACTAGTTTTTGAGGCCATCATGTCGGGATGGGGGTGTTGTCCCTTAGCTGGTAGGCATGGTCATGTAGTTTCGTGTGGGTAGTCGTTCTCCTTGTTGTACTACGCACGTTCGCCCAGTTTGTCGTATGCCAGTGCGTAGAGTCATAGAGGACCATTGTCTATTCAGAAGGCGTGGTGCTCATCATTGGGTGTGTTGTCTATCTGTAATCATTATTGTCATCTTGTCAAAAAGAAGAAAAGAAAATGTTTGCATCTTCTGCTTCGTTTGTAGTCATAATGACTCGGTTGTTACAACATAAAAATTACCTTCTCTAACAAGATCAATAACTCTATCACCATCAACTAATACTATAGTTTAATTTGATGCCATCTCCTCTAAGCTTGCAAGTGGCATTTTTTCTTTTATATTAAGTTCGGTATGTCTCCAAGATTTAAGATATTCTACATTTTCATTTTCGCAAATCTCTATGGATTTGGTGTCCTCTATGAAAACTGAACAAAAACAAGACTCATTTCTTCTATCAAATGAAAACACATTTTGATAATGTTTCGTTTTAACTGAATGTATTTTTTTTGTCCCATGTATTGTACCGACTTCATATGGGATTGATCTATTTATATCCTGGATTCCAACATACCAAAAAAAATTGCAGAAGACAAGAACCTGTTAACTTGAAATATCTCAAGAAAATGATTGAAGATTGAATATAAATTTGAGCACGTGAATAAAATATCTTGTGTTCATGTGTAACATTTTTATATCCATGTGTATATCCCCTAACGGATTATTTTCATGGCTTAGTGCCATTTTTCACCATTCAACAACTTGATCAGCGGATTCAAATCGATCGACATGAGGGATCATATGATACCTTCGAAGTGCTTGTTTTACACATGCCCCTACACCATCGTGCTCTTCGTTTTCATGACCAGTCTCAAAAAAATTCCAACAATGTGTAATGTTTGATTTTTTATGAAGATGACACAACTGAAATAATGATCGTGAAGATTTGAACTAACCCACACACCCGTATGACCATACCCAATGTTGATCGAATCCGACTCCGCGTTATTTCAATGAATCATAAAATTTATCAAAAAAAAGTTGTACATAATCTGTGTCGTGTGCTCGATCATCACTTTATATAAAAGTGATATTCTTTAATAACATGTTGATTGTCGTTGGTGTTTTATATGTTATCAACACTCTATTGAGCATGTCTATAGAGAACATGGACAAATATAGTGACTTGATCAAAATGATAATATTCAATCTATATTTATTTTTGTGCAGTGAATGTGTAATTCTCTACAAAATCAACTACAAACAAAATTGTCACTGGTGGAAAAACTTCACAGGATTGTTTAAATTGTAGGTCTTTCCATCGAGCTCTATGTGAATGCTTGGTGTATTTATAAATTTCTTTCTCAAACTTCTTCAAAAGATCTATCACACACATTTTATCCACTTTCAAATCAATCCTTTTGGAAATAACATTTGAAGAATGTGGAGTTGTGTTCTTGATATATTCATATCTCTTCCAATTGACTGTTATATTAGAAAATTATTGATCATTCATATCAATAGGATACTTTCAATCAAAGAAACTTAGATTTCCACAACGATCACATTTATTTCTTCCAACACATTTTTTTTTGTAAAATAATTCATCACCTTCTCTTTCACATAGAATTTCAGATATAAAAACACAGAATGTGGAAGGAGGAGGTGAACTTGGCCATAATGTTTTACCAAAATCAAGAAAATTGTCGTAATACAACTAAAATTTCACATGATAATGAAAAAAACAAGTGTCACGAACAATGATGGGTCTAACAAACCATGGTTTTTGTTGCACAAATGTATTGATGGAATTTTAACTTATTTGTGCTCTTCTTTGAACTTATTGAACAATTATACTTGTGTCATTGTCAATATATGTTTTGGATGTTCTTCATATTGTTTTCTTGTTATTCTTCGTCACAAAACATCCCTTGTATGTGGTGAAACACGATATTCTATAAACCAACAATTACAGACAAATTCTTTAACATTTTTTGCAAGTCTATCTTTGTAGGGTTGTCTAGAAATCACTGTCCAACAAGCCAGTTCATGATTTTCATCTATTTGCAATCAAAAGTTTCTATGTTTGTGCAATGTTTTTCTTAATGTTCCCATCATTTTTGCCATGTGTCATGTCAAACGATCTTTTATATTGCTAGATGGAACAATTCTTGTTTGTATCGCTCTACGTGCAACCCTGACATCTTTTTTTCAATATTTTCAAAAATCTTTTAATCCACTAGTTATATTGTCAAAGACATTGTGTTTCACCTTTGTATATTTTGTCGAATTTTGAACACCCAATAATAATGTAGATTATTTTAAATTTCTTGACTTTATTAGACAAAGTAAAATTTGAGCTTGTACTGTTACTAATTCATCCTTGAAAAAAGTATTATACACATTCTTAGTTCAATATCTTATATAATTCTTAGCTTCTTTCTTCCCAAATTTGTCAGTATATGTAACATCCCGCTCTTCCGTGCACTGAGAGAACTTATTCCTTGAGGACACTTGCTTGAAAGTGATCCATATTAATATACTATTGGCCATTTGATTATGATTATGAGGCATTATGGATTTGATGATATGTTATTTTTTTGTATTGACATAGATACGTGCTATTGATTGGGTTCTCCTGAGTGGCTCCTGATTGATTCAAGGAGTGGAATATTGTTTTGATTATTGTTGATGTGACATATGTACATATGATTAGATGTTATGATGATAGATTATTTTTCTGACATGATTTGTTGATGATCCAGGTTGATGATAGCTTGCCTACCAGAATCACATGTGGAGTAGAGGGGTCACGCACGACAACCAGAGACTTTGATGGAGAGGTGTGGACAACAACCCTACCACAACCTACTAGTTCTCTCATCATGGCTCAAACTATAGGTTAATGATTACCTAGTTCGATAATACCCACGATGCTATGAGGAAAGACTGTGACAGTCGCTCACGATGATTCTAAGGGGCACACAATAAGGCATGGGGATTATTCCTTAGAGACCGTTAGTATCTCACAATATCACCTGGAGGAGTATTGACTCCAGGGGTTTTTTATGTCTACCAAGTCAGTCAAGATGCGAGTGGCACCCTTGGAACAGGTAGTGCATCCTAAAGGGCACGTCGTGAAAGGAAAATGAAAAGAGTTGAATGGCACCCTTCGAGCACGTAATGCATCCTGAAGGGCACGTCGCACAAGTAAAACAAAAAGAGGCGAGTGGCACCCTTGGAGGACGTAGGGCGTCCTGAAGGGCATGTCACGCAAGGAAAACGAAAAGTGGCTAGTGGCACCGTTGGAGTACGTAGTGCATCCTAAAGGGCACATCACATTTTTATTTGGTAAGTGAATAAACCTAGACAACCTTAGAACGAATGTTGTGTCAAGTAAGTTTTAAAAAAAAATTCCCTAATAAAAATGTCGCCTAGCCTGGTGAAATTAAAAATCTAGGTCTAAGTTACACTTGTGGTCAAAAATAATAATCACAATTAAACATGTGATGAAAAGGGCTTAAGAAATTCAATTAATTTATTAAAATCAAATTACTTTGGGGGATTGAGATTTGAAAAGGGATTGTTTTTTCAATATGCTAATTAAAAAAAATTAATTAATTAAAAAGAAAAAGGGGTAAAAGGTGGTTTTTGTACACTTGTTTATTTGAGTTTTAGATAAACGGAAAAGAGGGAAACTTAAAAGAAATAGGATACTAAGGGAAAAAAGGGAAACATAAAGAAAAAGGGAAATGTAAGGAAAAAATTGAATAACTAACTTAGTAAGGAATCTTTCCTTTAAGAACTTTCTAATTATGAACTCAACTAGGAATTTAGTAAAGGCGTAATTCATTTAAAATGTGTAAGGGATTATGGGGACACCAAGGAGTGAGTTTAGGAATGATTTTAGGTGGGTGATTGAAATAGGAGTAATTAAATAATTAATGAAATTAATTTTTGGTGCAACTAGGGGGATGGGTGACATGAGTATGGGAGAGGTTTTTTTTCTTAATTAAATTAATGAAAAATAAATTAAATCTGAATTTGGGAAAGAAATCACTTAGAAAATCTATAAAAAGGATGGAGGAGGAGGAGTGTTGATCTCATATTTTATGTGTAACATTATGCTGTAGATGTTTTGTCTTGACTAACTTATCTTTTGGAAGTTGGGATACCTAACTCAGGTAGCGAGTGGTAGATCGACCTTGCGAGGAGATTTGGGTAATATTTGTTCTTTGTTTTAGTGTGCATGGCCCCTTTGCAGCTCGGGGAGTTTAGGGGGAAGAATATTACCTCTAGTGTTCACTGGGTGGTACTAGTAAAGTCACATCGGTCAACAAGTGGGAGATAGATGGAGAGTGCATGGGACAATGACTCAGAGATATCACCTTGGGCTATGGTATGAATGTGTTTATTTGAATGGTAGATTATTATTTTTCTTGTGCTTTCATTACTGTAATTCTATGTGTAAAGAAATGTGTTTTACTCAGTGTTTTAATCGAGAAATTAAATTCATCATAGCTTTATGCTCACTGATTTTAAATTGATTTCCTTGGAAACCCAATCCATGATTGCTATGACTGTTCTGTTTTGTTTTATTGATTATTCTTAATATATTGTGATTTATCTTTCATCCTTGTACCTATATCATCATTCCATGCTAGACAAGTCAACTAGGAGCCGAATCGACGATCATCACTTCGGTGTTAATAGACCTATAGATTCTAATGCCCTGCTTTTTTGTGCATGGATGATGAGCCAAGGACAACATTTTCCTAGCCATCTAACCTTACTTATCTCTATGTTGATTGATTCATGGTTTAACGATTGGTCTTTCACTTTCTTGTGATTGAATTCTTCTACATTTTGGTTGGTAAAACTCAGTGTTTTGATTGGTGAATCCTAGTTCCTTGATCGGTAAATCTCATCTTTTTAATATGTTAATGTCTGGGCTTATTTATGTTGTGACTATGAATTTTCTGTGTCTGCGATTGAATATTTTTTGAAAGTGTTTAATTTATATATTTACTGCAATTTTACATGTTGTATGGTCTAAAATTTCATGGTTGTATTTATTGATTTCGATGCCCTTTTGTGCTGCATCTTGATGGATTTTCCTCCACCATTTCGTGCTTCTAATTGCCATCAAAACATGGTTAAATGTTGTGTTTTAGTAGAACCTTACCATAGTTGATTATTGGCATATCCCAGAGCCTTGCCTATTGAATTGTTCATGTCTTTAAATTATTATGGCAACGTTTTACAACAATATTTAATGACAACAAAATTCATGGTGTACCTGTGTTTTTACCCATCTATTGGTTGCAATTTTAACCTTTTATTTACTGCAAATTTACCCTTATATTGTCTGCGATTTCTTATAATAAACTCATTGAAATTGTTATATTAAAACTCAGTGAATTGATTGGTAAATCACAATGAATTGCTTTGACAACAAACGTAATGATTCTTGATAGTGATTTCAATTACTGTTGATTTTTGTAGTGTGATTCTTGTTGACAACGAACTTACAAGTTTCACAGTGATTTCATTTATATCGATGGCATCGAACTTATAAATATGTGTACTGATAGCATTTTTATAGTACCACTGTGATTTTACCATGATATTCATACTTAACACTTACCATTGTGACCCTTATGCCTTCTACACTGACTCTTTGTGGATGTATATACTTGGATGTTATATAATCATATTAAATTATATCTGTGTAGTTTTATAATCCATCGACCATCCACAGTATAGTTATAATTAGTTGATGTATATTGCATGGTTGTTGTATAATCGTAGTTAATTTATTGTTGTGTATTTGTTTTGTATCCATTCATAATCCATGGAATAGTTATAATTTGTTGATGTACTTGCATTGATGAATCATGTAGCATCAATGATTATATGTATTGAATAATGATTTTTATGCAGAGAAGATTGATATTCAACAACAATTCATACCAATGATAGCATACACCGACAATGTAATAGTTAATAGACAACTATATTGTATTTAATATACCAACAATATGATTATTAACAGACACCAATAGAAATTTACAGTTAGACAAAGATTTTATAGGTAATGGTGATTGCGAAATGAATGTTTATTGAGAGAGAATTTATGTGTAATATGTGGATGGGATTTGATATTCCTTGTTAGATTGCAACGAATCTATACACAAGATGTTTACCATTAGTAAGGAAACATTTTTATGATTGTGTTTATTATTATTTATATTACATCGTGTTTACTATTTGTTTATATGGCAACATGTGCATACAACAATGCTTTTATCATTGTTGAGTATTTACACAACGATATATCTACTTGTGGTTGACAATGATGCTTATTGTAATCTCTTGCTAATTTTCTTTTATCGTTAATCCTTTTAAAAGATAGTGATACCATAATAAAAAATGAAAGGGGAAGGTTAAAGGAAATGGTTGTGATGGATGGAGTGTGACACTCTGCAACTTAGGTTTAGGGTTTTGGCCGCACTGTCACAACCTTCGCCCTGCTAGGGCTCATGACTCTGAAGGAGGGAGGGTCAAAAGGCACCTCCTACAGCCAGGTAATGGTGAATGGAAGCCTAGTAGAGGGATCAAGGAAACCCACATTCGAGCCTCCCCCAGATCTATACTCAAAGATTATGACTAAAGGACATTTCAAGGACAAAGAGATGGATATTGACTCAGTTAATGCATCAACACCTGCAACAGTGTCAATTCCATGGCTACTAGGTAAATGGCTAAAGTAGTGGTGGAACATTATTATGGAGTTCTTTCTTTTGGGGTATCGGGAGAGGAAAGAAAAAGGGTTGGCATCTCAAAATATAGGGGTTGAGAAAATATTACACTTTCTTTGTTCCGTCTTTCAATTCAATGTCTCTAGCTACTTTACCCCAGATCTCCAACTTCAGGGAGATACTATATTAAAGTACTTATATTCTTGTCGGGCTTTCAATATGTTACGCCTTACCTTATTTTCCCCAGCTGGCTTTATCACTTATTTCCCTGGCTCTAGTTACCGACATTATACAAGTACTTTTGAGGGGAAGAAATACGAAAGCTCAACCCAGCCTATTAATCGGAGTTCTACCCTTCGGGGCATGTCCCTTCGGGGATAGAAGGGATTGAACAGATTCAAGTCCTTAAGGACAGTTAGATCCAGGCAGGTAGGAAAGTCCTATGCATCCAACAAGCACTGCAGGCCCCGAAGTACATCATCAATTCACCACGCATTGAGGAACAAAAGCAATATATGAGGGACTACGCCTTAGTAGGCAAGCTCTTAGGGATCTTGCCCTCAGAACATGACCTGATCAAATGAATACAACACTGGTGGAAGCCAAAGGGACATTATGAACTATAGCTTGGCTCCAGGGGATTCTTCACCATCATCTTGCACAACCTAGAGGATCGCAACCATATTTTTGATGGAGGGACTTACTTTTTCAACTCAGCAGGACTTTTCTTAAGGTTCTGGATAGAGAAATTTAGCCCTGAAAAGGAAGACTTTGCACATGCACCAGTATGGATCAGACTATACTTCTTACCCTAGGAATTCTGGTTGGAGGAGGTTCTGGCAGGCATAGGTAACACTATTGGCGTTTATGTGAAATCATCGGAGGCCAAAAAGCAAAGAAGATACACCTCATATTCACACATCTGTGTATACCTAAACATAGCCAAGCCACTCTTGGGATCCATAATCCTAGAGTACCACGATGAATATTGGATGAAAACCATCGAGTACGAACATATTCCATTCAAATGTCGAAAATGTCATGAGCATGGACATCTCTTCAGAGAATGACCCCTCAATGTTGCACACAAAGAGGGGAACTCATATGTTGGCAAAGACAGGGGTGGCTTCATTCTGTCATCAGGGAAGAGAATACAAGAAGGAAGAAATCATGCAACTCAGACACATAAGGATCTGTCCACTAGAAATAAATATGAGATACTACAAGATCAACCAGAGAATCCCTCAGACCCCAAAAACTCCAAAGATTTTCATAGGGAAAGATTGCCCCAAAAAATAGGCACAGGGAGTAAAGGACCAATACAGGAAAAGGATCCAAGCAAATCGACAATAGATCCAGATATTATATAGGAGATATACTTGGATCAAGAGGAAGAGGATGCCGAGATGGATCTTGACGAGCAGGAACTAGCAGGAGTGGACCTGGAGCATATAGAGAAAACTTATCAACACCAGAAACTATACACCATACCCATGGATCAATTGTGGAAAGTGCACAAAGTTTTCCTCAATTCCTCAGCTGGATCCACAGCTAGATCCAGTAAGGGTCTAGGAATACAAGGTAATCAATCAAAGGGTCAGATTAAACCATAGAAAGATGAAAAGAAAAGGGGACAAAAATCAACAAACAAGCTTATACAAGAGATAGGTCACTTCATGGTGAACTCCGATCAAATCCACCTTATCTTGGAAAGCTTTCCCCCTCTCCCTCCCCCCTCTTCCTCATGAACATCATCTCCTAGAATATAAGAGGTCTCAATGGATGTAGAAAGCATGAGCTTCTATGAGAACTGATTTTGGCAAAAAAACCAGACATTATGCTACTTCAAGAAACAAAATGCACCACCGAAGACATAGACAAGATTCTCCCCTACTATTGGAAGCAAGGGGAGGTGGTTTCCAGAGTAGCCACTAGCACAACAAGAGGCCTAGCTATTCTATGGAACCCCAACACAACCATCATGGAAAACTTCATCACTACCAATTGGTCCATTACAACAACCTACAGACTCATCGGCTCCAACAAACCTGGCTACCTTACTAATGTCTATGGGCCATCCAGCCTCGGAGACAAGTAGGCCTTTCTCAACAACCTGGAGTACCTTTCTACCTTAATCGAGAGAAATAGATGGATTGTAGGGGGTGACTTCAATCTCATTCACAACTTGAAATAAAAAAAAGGAGCCACTCGGTGCCTGGATCGGGAAACCAGTGACTTCAATATTCTCATTGACAACAACAACGTCATAGACCTAGAAACCCCCAATGGATCTTACACCTACACAAACAGAAGAACTGGAACACATCAAATTTCCTGCAGACTAGATCAATTCCTAATTTTTGAGTCCCTCATGCTGGAAGGTACAACTCTGGAGTCAAGTGTTCTCAATTTTCATGGATCGTATCACTAGCCCATCTAGCTCTGGCTAGAGGTGCCCACCACCCTAGGTCGAAAACCCTTCAGATTCGAGTAGTTCTGGCTCAGCCACCCAGATTTTCATAATAATATCCAAGCTTTGTGGAGAGAGGCAGAGGTACCCCATGGCTCAAAGATGTACTAATTCCCGCAAAGGATCAAGAACCTTAAGCAACAACTTAGACTTTGGAACAGGAAAACCTTTGACAACATCTTTGACTCCTAAAAGCAACTGACAAAACAAATGAGCATGACACAGAGGAAAATCCAGAAGCATGGTCTTATGGAAGATCTTAAAATCCAGGAAGCAGATACTAATCAATTTTTGGAGGCAAGGAAATCCCAAGAAGAAACTCTCTGGAAGCAAAAATATCACATCTAGTGGCTCAAGGAAGGTGACTGAAACACAAAATTCTTTCAAAGGACCACCGTTCAATGAGAACATACTAACTGAATCACTCAGTTAACCTCCACCAATGGCCAACTTATACATTCCCATGAGGAACTGGAAAAGGAACTGGTCTCTTTTTACAAGGATCTCCTCACAGAAACCCTAGTGGATAGATCTAAAGCCATCGCCAAGGTCACGCAGCATATACCCACCTTAATAACTCTGGAACAAGACTCCGCCCTGCTTAGCCCCATTTCTATTGAGGAGGTAGACCAGGTGCTTCACAACACCCCCAAAGGCAAGGCTCCAAGTCCAGATGGATTCACTAGTGACTTCTTCCACCATTGTTGGAAGATTATCAAGGAATAGGTTTGGGAAATCATTGAAGACTCTCGATCTTCAGGACAAGTCCTCCCAGCTCTTAACATGACTTTCCTCACTCTCATACTCAAGGAGGGGCATATCTCTCACCCCATGCAGTTCTGACCCATTTCCCTATGCAACATCATCTACAAACTCCTAACCAAAGTGATTGCTAGAAGACTCAAGCCCATCCTACCAAGGGTCATCTCTCCAGAACAATCAGGTTATGTCAAAGGCAGACAGATCCTGGATAGCGTCATATTAGCTCATGAAGTTATCCATTCCTTGCAAAATACTTGAATGCCAGGTATGATCCTTAAAATTGATATTTATAAGGACTTTAACAAGTTAAGTTGGGATTACATGCGTGCAATTCTCCTCGCCTTTGGATTCGAACACCTTTGGGTAGAGTGGATTCTAAATCTCACCTCCTCAGCTTTCTTCTCTATCTTGGTTAATGGGGTTCCCTCCCATCCTTTCTCTCCCTCCAGAGGAATCAGACAAGGAGACCCTTTGTCCCCTTTCCTTTTCATTATCATGGCCGAGGGTCTTAGTCGATCCATTCATGCAGCCATAGCAAGCAACTCGCTGATGGGTTTACCTTTGCATGGTATCTCCCCCCCAATCTCTCACAACCAATTTGTTGATGATGCCCTAATGATGGGATCCCCCACAGTTAAATAAGCACACTCCTTCCTCTCAATCCTTCAAACTTTCTCTAAGGCCTCAGGATTGGACTTTAATAAAGACAAATCCCAGATCTTCTTCTTCAATATGCCTACTCCAATCCAGAAAAATATCTCCGTTATCCTTGGTTTCACCAAAAGCTCCCTTCTATCCAAATACCTTGGAATTCCCCTGCTAGACAACGCCCTTAGAAACACCTCTTGGGAGCATCTCCTCTCCTCCTTTTCCAAAAGGCTTTCTTCCTGGACCTACAGAGCCCTAAAATTTCCCAGTCGACTCATTCTTCTCAAATATGTGCTTCAAGCCCTTCCAATCTACACCTTTTTGGCGCTTGCAACCCCAAATTTTGTCCTTACAACCATAAGGAACTTGCAAAGGAACTTCCTATGGCAGGACCTCAACACAGGTAAAAAAATAGAACTGATCAGCTGGGAAAAACTTTGCAAGCCCAACACTCAAGGAGGACTTGGGGTAAGGGACCCTTCAATCATGAACAATGTCCTTAGTGCCAAGATTTGGTGGTGATGGCTAAAAAATCCCAATGACTTATGGGCCAAGTTCTGGAAGGAAAAATATGTGCCCAATATGCCAGAGAGGAACTTGATCAGGTGCAATGGGGACAACCTTGTATCTTTAATGTGGGATACAACTAAGCAAAATCGACATCTGGTAACAAATCGCGCTTTCTAGGAAATTCAGAATGGGAAAATAGCCCTCTTCTGGAAGGATTCATGGCAACAGTGCCAAACTATAGACCAGGAAGACTGGGCTGACAGTATCAACATCCCAGCTACTCAGGCGGGCCTAACAAAGGTAGAAGACTACTGGAAATACAACCCAACAGATGCCACCTGGAGATGTTGGAATTTAAATAAAGAGCACCTGAGCATAGAGGCACATGTGGATCTAAAACCATGGTATGAATAATTGAGCAAACGAAAAATTCCTACTATCACCAGAGAAGATATTCTAAGATGGGGATACTTTCCAAGGGGTACCTTTAGCACAAAAGAGGCCTATTCCATCAAAACTCGCTCAGACCCTGAACCCACAGGAAGAGTATGGAGAAAAATTTGGGCCCTAAAACACTGGCCAAAAATTACTCTCTTCCTCTGGCTTGTCACTCATTCGAGCATTCTCACTTGGGATAACCTTTAAAAATGGGGTTTTGTTGGCCCATCTATCTGCATGGTCTATGGAAAAGAAGCTTAAACCATGAACCATCTCCTCAATACCTACTCCTACACAACTCAATTATGGGATCATAGTGCGTAGATCATGCGCACCTTGGATCGCAAATGAGATAGCATCATCGACACTATTACAGACTAGAGAGACCAGGGTTTTCAATCACCCCTTCTTAGCCGCATATAGAAACTTCTTCCAGACTTCATGCTCTGGAAAATTTGGAAGGAAATAAATAGAAGGATCTTTAGAAATGTCCATCTCCTTTGGAAACATTGTTGGAAGCAATGCCGCCTCAACATCTTGGAGACTAGTAGCCTTCAACATTGGACTGCAAAGGATCTGATGGGAACATCTTTTGAACCTATTTTCCTTCAGTATTGGAAAATCCCTCTTACTTAGGTCCCACCCCGTTCCCCCTTCTCACTCCCTCATCAAAGAATCCCTTCAATTTGGACTCCCCCTGAGGAAGGCTTCATCAAACTCAATTTTGATGGCACCTCCAAAGGTAACCTAGGAGTAGTAGGCTATGGAGTGATTTTCCGAAATCATCAAGGACACATCCTTCTCATTAACATAGGCTACCTAGGACACACTACCAAAAATGTAGCTGATCTTTGGGGGCTCACCAAAGGATTGCAATTAGCAAATGAATACCACTTCACCAAGCTGATTGTAGAAGGGGATTCCCTAGTCATTATCAATATCTTCTGGAGAATTCTAAATGGAGCTGACCCAGATCTAATCTCACCCTGCTGGAGACTCTCTCATGGAATAAAAACAATGCGAATCTCCTGTAACCCAATCAGGCCTTCATACCCTCTCACATAAGAAGGAAGGCCAATCAGATAGCAGATGAATTAGAAAACTTGGGGATGAATTGGGATGGACTAGAACTCCTTTTCCAAGCATCCCTCAATCCATTACATCCCATACTCTAGCACTGTAAGCATAAAGACACAACAATGGATAAGGCCCTAGATCAGGTGATGGTGCGGAACACATGGCAAGACGAGGAGGCACGCATAGGCCGGTGTGGCGAAGGCCATGTGACAGATCCATGCCGAGCACAACTGCCACCCCCATGCAATTAAATCCTCCTATGATGTATGAGGCACCATTAATCCTAGTGTGTTTCCTGTCTCTGGCTATTCCCTCAATGGATGACCTCATTGAAGGCCCCGTCAACCTTTGCATGTTGCTCAGCCTTCATCTCCTCCAGTTGCGTAGATATGTCTCATTCTAGATTTCATTATCCTTGGCACTCTCTTACTGTGCTTCAAAACCTTCCCATCAGATCCTTGTCTCTCTTCTGCAACTGGCTCCTCTCCAACCCCTTGTGTCCACTTGGGGCTTCCCTGATAGCCCAACCATCTTCCTCGAGCTATCAAGCATGCCTAGGAAAAGAGGCAGATAAGGAGGGGCTCGCCCTAGTTTCCATCTCGGCCATGAGCACCTATACCTCACCTTGGTTTCCATTTCGACCTCGGATGCCTATCCCACTCCCACTCTTCACTTTCCTTGCACTCCTCACACTCATCGCACTCTTCACAGCCTAAACTTGAACCACTCACCACCTCTTCCCGATTTGAAGGTTTGGTTCTTACGCACAGCTCACTTGGCTTACCCTCAGAGCCCATTCTGGACAAGAGCTCTACTTCTCAGGCACCTCCTAAAGCACCTCTATTTTCCCCAGCCAGTGCACCTGCGTTGGCTTCAGAATCCTTTCACTTTTTCCCACCCTTGGAAGTGCCATGTTTTCCAAACCCTATCTCCGACTCCATCCCAAACGAGAAGATGCAGGACAACATGGGCATTCTTTATGGGCTGGTCTTTGAGCTTATACAAGGCGTGGATGATCTACAATTCTGACTGCAACAACTGGACAAGAAGGCCTCTACACCCCTCCATATCCTCTCCACCTTCCAGGGAGTAGCAAAGTATGCAGAGCACATCCCAGCAGAAACGTTTGGTAGGAGCGAACAGGAGCTTCGAGTGAAAGGTGGCAACTATTGGCAAGCCATGCATGTGGACAAGGAGGTTGCAACAACAGTGGATAATGTGGATGCTAACGCACAGATGGAATGGCGAGGAACACCTGTAGAAGAGGAGCTCTGGAACAATGCAACCCATGCCACCTGGCTAGATTATAACCCAAATGTATGACCCTTATTGAGACTCTACTCATGCTTTTAGTTTACTACTCTTAGATCTGTTTACTATTTTACTAGTTTGGTAGACATGTAGAACATAATCTCGGCTGGCTGAATTGGTTTCCCCTTGGGGCAGTTCAGTTAATACAACATGACGATTCTCAACAATCTGTAACTTTTGTTTTGTTTTTGGACGGTCTTTATATCTAAATAAAAAATAAAAAAACACTCTTACTTACAAAAAAAAAGAAAAAGATAGCGATACCATGACAACAATGTAGCTATATTCTAGTTCCTTGATAAATTCCCTTCATTTTTGTCAATATTTTAAAGAAAACTATTTTGTAATAGATACAGTAACATTATGACATAGAGAACAAATTACTTCATCACTTTGAATGATAGCAATTTATTATACTCGACGATTTTCTTTTTAGATAATTGATTTACCACTGCACCTTTTAATGGCAGTGAATCCCCTTTGGTTGCTTAGTTGGTCATAATCGTGTGTTATTTAAAATATCATATCTAAATGTTAAATTTTAAAGTTGGACAAATATATATTGTTTTATTCTAAATAGAGAAATCTTTAAAACGTGAATTCATTAGATAACGATACAGTTGTAGTTTTAATTTGCGATATAACTAGTTATTGCTGATTTATTTATGGGTAAGGTAGTTACCCCTTGTTTAGATTAGAAACCACTTTTTCATTTAAATAAATGGTTATATGTTTAACGCGTTGATCGCCTATGATATTTTTTTCCTTACGTTAATCTTAATGGTTGGATTAAGTATTGGGATTATCTCCTTACAATAGGCTCAAATGTTCTCCCAACATGGAACTAGATAAGGACCCATTGTAATATTAGAATGTGTTTTTGTAAGGTTGTTGCAAGGCGGGATTTTATGTTGGGATGAAGTGTTGGAATTATTCTAGTGGTGCATGGGTCCCTGGTGCGCCCATCACACAATGGAAACATGATTTCTCGAGATTGGATCATTTCCCGCTTTGATCAAGATCCACACACAATATCCCGGCTCAGGATCACGCCACCCAATGTGGTTGATGAAAGTTGTTTTTATGGTGGTGCTTGTTTTGTAAATTTTGTGTTTGTCTCTCACTCGTTGAGAAGATTCTAATTACTATTCATCGAAGCCGATGTGTCCAGATGTTGATTTTATCCTTTATCTTGTAGGAGTTGTCTCGCTTGCATCGGGCAGGTAACCAATTTTATCTTCCTCTTGATTATCGCATGTTTCATCCCGTTGCCTAATGTGCATGTATTCTGAGTTTTTGTTTTATGTTGCATGATCTGCATGTGTTGTGTCATCGTCAAGTTGCATTGTTTAACAATTGTGTTGTCGCCTTCCTACCTAAGAAAGAAAAAAAAAAAAACTTTTGCGTCAAGTCGCTTGTAGTCATAATGATGGGGTCGTTACAGTATCAACATTTTCTAATATTTCATCATCAATGCTAATAGATTCTCTTGCATATTTGAATTTAAAGTTTATCTTAAAAAACAAAACCCAAACATAAATTCACTAAANTCAAGTCGCTTGTAGTCATAATGATGGGGTCGTTACAGTATCAACATTTTCTAATATTTCATCATCAATGCTAATAGATTCTCTTGCATATTTGAATTTAAAGTTTATCTTAAAAAACAAAACCCAAACATAAATTCACTAAACTATATACAAGTGTCCATCTTGCATTATCTAAATTTATGTACATACGTATACGTGATTCGTCTTCTTCTTCAATTTCAGTTTCAAGGTCTTCTGCTTTAATTTTAGTTTCAATGTCTTCATCGACATTATGAGACAAATCTATTTATGATTTTTGAAAAACATCAAATCGTAATTACAATCGATTATATTAAACAATATTTTAAATTTGAATTCTATAGTTTTAATGCATACCTGGTTGGACTTCTTCTTGTTGAAAATATCTTTTTACATTATCATCATTTCTTTCTTCAATATTTGTACGTTCTTGTTTATTTCTCCACTAATACTCTTTCCTTTGATCATTATGGTGAGTTTCATATCGACTGCGATCAAAGTTTCTCGTGTGCAAACTTTTGTTTCCCATGAGTATAGTTATTTGTAAAAGTTATGTTCAACAAAGAATTCACCTTGAAAAAATTCTCAACATTTATCTTTCAACATATAAATTGTTATTCCAATAAAAACTTGAACAAACATCAATTACCTTATTCATCAAAAACAAAAAAGATGATTTTAAACATTGTTTAAGTTCTTTATAAAACCATCAAACAAGTGATGAATTGTGTTAAATATGTTCGACCGAAAGTGTATTTATATGATTTGGCATGAAATGAAATGACATGATGTGTCTTTTCATTTTTTTCGGCCGATGAAATTCACTCAACCATCTTTCGGTCGAAAGAAATTTAATTTCTTTAGGTTGAAAATCTTGGAAACCATTTAATTTTGATAGATTTCGTTAGAATTTAGTTTTTCGGCCGACAGAAATGTTTTTCAGTCGAAAACTAGAAATTGGGACTGTATGCAGAAACTAGATAATTCCCTCAATCTTACCTGAACTTTGGAGGTTGAGGAATCCTACAAATACTAAGATTTTGGTTTTGAAAATGACACTAGCATTTGCAAAATTGAATCTACTTTCAATTCCTATAATTTGTTTTCATTTTCATTATTTTATCTATTTTATTTCTTGTTTTTTTTTAAATCACTATATAATATTTTCAGCTAATATTATGATTTAGTGAAATGAAATATCTATATCTCTAAAAATAGACAGTGAAAAATTTAGAAAAAATTGTATTCATAATCCTTAAACTGTTCTTTTCAAAAGGGTATTTTTAGATTTTACTTTTAAGTAAAAATTAAGATAGATACAAGGTGGGGGGAAACATGTGTTTAAAATCTGCAATGTCTTCAGCTTGGTCAACTTCAAAAAAATCTAGAAATTATAGTATTCATCCATTAGTTTCAAAATTATAGTCATAGTAAAACATAGTGTCTCTAGATTGTTGTAGTATATTTCATTTGTTAAAAATAAAAGTTTAATAATAGATACATTGTTGGGGGAGGGGGATAACTCATTATCATTCATTCCATGTTTAATGAACATACTATTAAACAGTTGTCAAATTGACATATCAAATATTAATAAAATAATTTTGAAAAATAGTCATTGGAAAGATAAAAATATTCTTCACAAGTTTTGTTTTTACTTTAAAGTGAAATTCTAAATAAAAAAAATACTTGTGTATGACGAAAATTGAATAACTTGTGAAAATATAGTTCTTTTTTCTCATAAAACAAGCAAAATAGAAACCCATCTTCATGATTTTACCCTTCCATTAGATTGTTCCACTTATTTCAAGGGCTCTAGTGCTACTATTCAAGAAATATTATTGATGAAAAGTAAAGGGAATCTCAACTTTCGACAATTGTCCACAATTTCCATTATTGTTATGCACAAATGCATTATTTTCCCACTACTAGTATAACTAGAAATATAATAGAAGCAACAACTTTTAGCTCTTCCTCAGCTGGATTTTTTTCATGCCCAAAAAATAAAATTAAGGATGAATAATAATGAATGAGGAATCCCCCAGCAACCAAAATTATGTTTTTTATATTTTGACGTGATAATGCACCATGTGGATTCCCAAAGAAGATCACGTAACCACTTTTCCAAACTAATTCGAAGGTGGATTTAATGACATATTGTAATTTGGGTTATCCCTTTAGCTCCCTGTCTTCTTGAACCATAACCCCCTATGACTCTATTCTTATCTTTCTGCCACTGATGATGTGTTTACATTTTTAATATTCAATTATATTACATTTCCAGAATTTACTTTCTTTCATCATATCCAAACATACATTATTAATACGAGGATCAAAACTAGGGTATTAGAAGTGACATATTGAGTACTTAATGATTATATTGTTGTAATGACTTTGATCCATGTCGTTGACGAGACTTGTTCCTTGAATATTCTAGAGTTTAATTTACATACTATCCTCGAAATGAGTGGAATTACTCAAGAGTTTTCCCCAAACACTATAACCTAGAAAAAAAAATATTAAATCATTGATCCACCTAAAATACTTAATATATGTATGAAAAACTATATATTGAATATACTATACAATATATATATAATCAGGTTTTCTCGACACAAATAATTTGTTTTCCTTTGAAAAAAAAGTATTTATTACTTTAGGAACAAAATTACATTTTGTATATACACCTAAACGTGGTGTATTCCATTACGTTGTATACTTATAGATGTATGTTCATTTTTGTAGTTTTGAGATTCTTTTGTGGACTTTTTTCTATTTAGGATTCTTCATTTTCATACTGTATGCTTGAAATATAAACTTTTCATTGATCAAGTGCAAGAACCTGATCTTCAAACTATTGTTTCAAAATCTTGGGATTTGTTCCAAAAAAGGACTATGCCAATATTCAATTGGTTGTTCATTGTGTTGTTCAATTATTTTTCATTGTCCCATAGCCAAGTTGATCCCTTCTTTTGACCTCTGGTCTGCTTCTTTATTCTTTTCCCTATAGACATGTTGGAAATCATTGAATTCAAAATTTGTCTGTAATTGTTTTATATCTTCCACCAATCTAGCAAGTCTTATGTTTAAACATATCTATTTTATTTTTATCCAATTTATAACATTTAATGAATCCCCATAAATGTTTAGTCTCTAACATCCTTTTTCGATGGAAAAAAACAATGAGTAGTTTGTAGCTCATTAGTTCTGCATAATTGTTTGTTCATGTTCCTAGGCCTGAAGTAAGGACAAAGAAGTGTGTGGAAGAAAGGAAGAGGATTCCTCCCCCTCCATAGCGGGTCTATTGAGAGGCTCCATCGAAAAAACTTCAAGGAGAGGTCTTGTCGAGAACTATTTCTTACATCCGTCCAGTGAGTGATCTAGTAAGGTACAGATAGGGGGAAGGCAATAGGGAAACATTGTTTGTTTCCGAGATCTATGGTGGAAGAGTTACACCTTTGAAGATAATGGAGTTTCGAGCCAGCCAGACTCCCCAAATGACCAGGAGGAGGAGTGATTTTAGGTGTTTGTAAAACTTTTTTTCCCACCACAACTACCAGGAATATTCCAAGTTCCTTCCTTCCCATAAGAATGGTAAGTTTAGCATTTTTGAAATTTCCAACCAAACTTTGTTGATGTAACTGCACTTTAGAAAAATATGAGTAGAAGAATCTTCATCTGTTTTCCATAGAGATAACCATCCAGGTCCAACAAAGTTTTGTTTATGAAGGTTATCCCAAGTCCGGAGCTTGTTACTAGTGGCATTCCACATGAAGAGTCTAGTTTTTTCCAGGATTTTAAATTTCCACAGTTTGTTCCACCACTAAACAGGCTCCTGTAATAACAAGTTTGAATGGCACTTTAAGTAACCCAATTTGGGTGTATAAGATCTAGATGGTGCAACATCCCAAGTTAGTACATCCTCAGAGTCCGAGAGATAGAGTTGTGCTATTTTAAGATCATGGATATAGAGTTCAAGTTCATGAGATTCTTCTTCATTGAGTCCTAGACTGAAAGGATCCTTCCATCCTTGATCCCAGAGCATGGAGCGGTTAGGGTCCTCTAAAGAACTTAGGTAGTAAAAATCTTTGGAATGTAATGATTGTACTAATTGTTAAGTGAGTGAATGACTCCCATCACTTCCTGAACAGGGGTCCAAACCTATCCTGATTTTTTTTCCATTTCCAATATTCCAAGCTAAGTTTCTTTCTGTGATTGGAAAATATTTTACCATAGCTTTCCAAATTATTGAGGCTCCTTTTAATGATTTTGGCTATATTCTTATCCACGATTCAAGGGATAAGGGTTTGATGTACATCTGTCAAATAACTTTGGTCCAAGGACTAGTGGTATTAAGAAGGCACCATCCCCCTTTTTCTTCCATTGCTTTTGAGAAGTAGAAGATATTTTTTAGTCCCCAACCACCCAAAGCCTTTGCTGTGGCAATTTTCTCCCAACGGACCCAAGCAATTACATGTGACTTAGATTTTCCACTCCATAGCAACTTGGAGGCGATTTTTCTTCTAGAATTTAGTATTCCTTTAGGTATCCAAGAGAGAGACATCCAATATACAAGGACGGCTTCCGGAACTGATTTAACCAAGACCAATCTTCCTATTCATGACAACTATCAGTGACTCCAAGCATTTATTCTTTTATCCAACTTTTGCAAGAGCCACTTCCAGTATTCTTTCCTATAGTCGTTGGGTTTTAGATTAAAACCCAAATACTTTAGTCCTTCCTCTAAAGACCTTATTTCTTAGGGGAAGTAGTTTTGGTGGGTCAAAACTTCTTCTTTCGAAAGAAAATAAATGGTGATTGATGATTTTCGGTTAATTATTTGCATCCCTGTAGATTTGGAGAAGAATAAGAGTATTTACTTTAATTTCTCAACTTCCCTTCTTCTCCCAAAACTGAAGATTAATACATAATCCACAAAGGGGAGGTGAGTAAGAGATAGATTATGTGATCCCCATAAGTTCACCTGCAATCAAACTTTGTGTGAGCGCTCTATTGAGCAGTTCTGCAACCAGGAGAAATAGGAGTGGTGACAAGGGGAAACCTTGTATGATCCCTATTCAGGAGTAAAAAAGGGGGAGGTTGAGACATTTATTAGAATGACAAAGGATGTTGTATTAAGACAACTCATAATAAAAGAAATAAAAGGAACTTCAAAGCCTAAGTGGGTCAAGAGTAATCGACCATACAACTAGCTTACTCCGTTGTAAGCTTTTGAGAGATCTATTTTTAGTACTACCCCTTTTAGTTTCCTAGTATTCCTACTATGTAATCCTTCTTATGATATGCCTATAGCTTCATGTATCTGTCTCCCTTCCAAAAATCCAAATTATTGTTCCGAGATATTCTTGGAAAGGATTTTTTTGAACGTTCAAGCTATGACTTTGGAGATGATTTTGTGGGAACAATTACAGAGTGAGATGGGTCTGAATTCATCTAGAGTATCCGGTGTATCTATTTTTAGGATGACCACAATGAAGCTGTGATTTATGTTCATAGGGATGTGACCTGAAATCCTTGTATCCTCCACAATTTTCAACAGATCTGTTCCTATTATTTCATAGCATCCCAGGAAGAATTCTATGGTCCATCCATTTGGGAAAAGACTTTTATCCTTTTGAAAGATGTGCAGAACTTCTAGGAGTTATTTTTCTATAATTTAAATCATCAGATGAAAATTATCTTCCTCTTCTACAAATCTTGGGAGGTATTGTGCCACTTTTAATACTTCCTCTATAGTAGCTTGACTATCTTATTTAAAACAATTTTTGAAGTAGTTTTTCCCTAAGAGAGACATCCCTTCAAAGGAGGTTTCCGAGTTTCCTTCTTGATCTTTTAAGTTCCAAATGGTATTGACATTTTTCCTTCCTTTAGCATACGCTTGAAAGAATTTTGTATTTTTGTCTCTGCTTTCTAGCCAAATAGATCTACATTTTAACCTCCAAGTTTCTTCGATTTCTTTGAGCATCTTTATCCTCTTTTTTTCTAGGTGTAGTATTCTGAGTTTTGTTTCTATAGTTCTCAAAATAAATTTTTCTTCATATGTGAAATTTTTAAGCTCTATTTCAATTTCTTTTAAGTCCTTTTCCTCTCTTTTTCATTTCTATATGGCCCAAGGTTTTATAATTCTTTGATTCTTCTTAAATTTTTAGTAAACTGAAAAGTTGTTGACTATGTTAAATCTTGACTGAAGGGGATCCAGTGCTCCTTTATTATCTTTAAAAATGAATCATATTCTAGCCACGTCTTTTTGAATTTAAAAGGGCTAGTTGTTTTTTCTAAATCGTGTCTTAGCTCTAGAAAGATAGGATGATGATTAGAAAATCCTCCAAATCCAATCCACTTCTTTAAGGTCAAAGAGTTGTTTAGAAGAGAGTCAGTTAGTATGGAATGGTCATGTCTTTTTCCCACTCCAGTTGTTCCAGTCCTATTATTCCTCCAAGTAGGTTTGAGGGAAAGTGGGGATAGGTATGAAAGGGATGCTTCTGCAAATTTGTTACTGAAGTAGTCCATCAGTGGCCTAACGAGAGGTCTAGGTACCCTCCTAGGATAATGAGTTCATTGAAGAAGGATTTACTAAGGAGGGTGTCCCAGTAGAGTTTCCTATGCATATAAGGTCCATAAATGTTTAGTATATGGACTATCTCTTTTAAGTTTGGGAGTAGAAGAGTGATCCCAATGCCTTAGTCAAGTCCCCAAGTATTATGAACTTGTATTTTAATAGAGTTCCAACCAGTAGCCAAACCTCTTGACCTGCCCAAGGAATCCACTATCATGAAGATCCACCCAGGGACTAAGTGCTCCAAGCTTGATTTTAACTCCTCCCCAATTCCCAATGTCTCTTGTAGAAGAAGTATGTCCAAGTGTTCAGTGAAGACCACACTTTTTAATGCAGTTTTTTTATGGGCTCTTGCCAAACCCCTGCAATTAAAGAACATGATATTCATGAAGATGTCTTGCCTTGGGGCTTCACTACTCTAAGTGCCCATTCAACATATTGTTGAGTTCCGACAAAGAGGTCCAATCTGGCCTTTGATTGGGCTTTATAAAGGAAATATTTTCTCCCCTGTCCTCACCTATCAAAGGAGGTAATCTCTTCTTTTCCAATTCCAACTACAACTTTGGTTTGGGATCTTAAGAAATAGTGGGTAGAGGAGGAGTCCATCGATTGTGAGGAGGAGGAGGAGTTTTCTTCGAGGATGCAGAGTCTCTTAGGAGGGGGAGGGGCATCTATAAGGGGAGGGTCCAGGGATAAGTCCAATCTGGCCATGGGAGCGTTTAAGGAAACAATATTGAGTGATAATTTTTGCAGTGCATCCATCTAGTCCTTACCCTCTAAATTCATATTATTAATTAAAACAGTAATTGGGGGGAGGGGACAAGGAGAAATACCCGAAGATCCAAGAGACATAGCTAGATCTGTTGTAGTAGAGCTTGTAATCTCCAAATGTCCTTCAGTCTCCTTTTCGTGGATTGTCATGTGGCCTGGCTAGTTATTTTTAGTTGTGTCCTTTGTCAAAAGCCCCAGATTCACTAGGTTAGTAGTAGGGACTTCCGAGAGGACTTCTTATCTTCTACAACATTCTGAAGGAAGTGGACTAGAATTTTCTCTGTAGTATAAACCCCCTTTTGTTCTTAAAGGAATATGGCAGGAGTCGACTAGGTGCCCATACTTGTGACAACATCGACATCTGAAAGGTACATTCTCATAATCTAATAATTGTGTATGTGTATAACCCTCCCAAGTAAGGTCAATCTCTTTGCCTAACCCCTCCCTGATATTGAGATTAACCACTATTCTAGCAATTTTCCTTTTTTTGTTTTTTTAAAGGAAAGGTATGCTTTTAGGAATTCCCCCAGAAAATTCCCAATGGCTTTGAAATAATCTAGTACCCAGAACTATAAAGGAAGTGTTGGAAAACGGACCCAAACAGGAATCTTGTACATTTTTTCCATGGTGGCATCAAAAAGAGGATTCCATGGATTCAACAAGAGAGGGGATGAATTTATACTCCAATTTATCCTTAGCACCCAGTTTGTGTCCTCCGACCGAGTGACTTTGAAAGTAAATCAATTTCGGCTTAATTCTATCACTTCAGGGGTATAATCCAGCTCTTCTTCCCAAGCCAACTCTACCCAGGAGACTATGGTTTTATGGGAAAAAATATTCCACTGGCTCTCCCAACCAGTGTGTGGTTCACCATTTCCAATACATTGTTCAGGCCGACTTCTCTCCCTAGTAGCAGGTTGTCCACTTTTCCCTTGGAGGAGGGTCCTTTTCTTTTTATTTTAAGTCAACCTCTGTGGAAACCCTTGTCATCCCACGGAACCTCAGGTCTATCTTCTGGAGAATGATTCCTCCTATTTAGTGAGAAACCTCGCTACTCTTCCACATCTAAAAGTGCTGAGATGAAACCCTGTGGAAGGGAGGGACCCAACCTAGTTCACAGAACATGGTTTTCTACAAGCTATGCTTCTTTCAACACCGACCCACTTCCAAGAGTTCATGTGCTAATAGCTTCCTCTTCCTATGAAATCCAGTCAAGGGTTAGGTGAACAGGTGAGTCGGGGATGGTGATGAATCTATCAGGAGAAAGAGGGTGCATGACCAAGAACTCAAGGAAAGAACTGAAAACATTGTTGAATACATCCTCTCCTAGAGGTGAAGAGGGTGGGGTTGGGAGGGTTCCTGATAGTGGAGACAATGGTTTTGGGATCAAGAGATGGTCAAGCAGTGTGAGGCAAATTGGCATAAGCCCCGAAGGGGAGTTAGAACCACAACGGGTGTGCATGGTTAGCCTAGTAGCCTAGGGATGAGGATAGGTTCAAGGCCATGATAGTTAGTAGGATAAGACAGGGGAGGCGATGGTTTCAGAGAGACCTAGGAAAGCAAGGGAGAGTCGTTCATCTTCGTAAAAGCCATAATAAACTGTCACAGTCCCGTTCAAAGTGCTGGAATAAAACCGCAGAAGCCATCCCCCCCTCACCAAGTTTGTTTTTTGTGCTCGACACAAATATATAATATATTTAGTATACAATTTTTTAAATATTAAATATTAAAGTCTAAAATATTTTATATTTATTTATTATATAAAAAAGTGAATTACATTTTACATTTTATATCAAAGAGATATTTAAGATAGTTGTATATAAATTTAAAAATATAAGTATAATATAATTATAGATGCATATAAATTAAAATATATTAATAATAAATATATCTAATATATTACCTCTGTGGTGAATATATCTCTTCATTGAATATTATCTTTGTAGTGAATACATACAACAATGAATATTATATTTGTTGTCAATTGATGCAGTGAATATTATCTTAGTGGTTCTACTGCATGAATATTTAACATTTATCTAGTCTAGGGTGAATTTGGTTTGCATAAAATATGATCTATGGTAACTCTGCCTATGACTATACAAACCCTTCCATGAATGAGGTGCACAAGTTTGTTATTTATTTATTTTTCTTTTCAATATGAGTAATTCATTGTTGATATTTAAATATAATAGAATAAGGCATAAAAAGTAACCTTAGATAGTTTTCACAAATCTGTAGAATCAATAGAAATTTTTTTTAATGAATCTATAGAAACAATAGAAAGAGATAAAGAAGAGAGAGAATAAAAAATTTAAAGTGAATTAGTACCAATGCTTCAAAGTGAGTTACTAGCAAATCTTGATCATAAATTTAGATCATTTGAATGTAATATTCATAGATAGATGGACAATAAACTATTAGGGGTTCAAACTCGGGTACACAAAATGGAGGCTATATTACAAGAACTATAAGAAAACAACCAATAACAAAAACAATCAATGAAGGAATAAGAATTGGATAAAAAAACAAACTTAGCAATAAAATTAAACAGTTAGAAGACAAGCAGATTAACAATTTGTCCCTAAATAATGTGCAACACAAATTGGATATCAGACCTATCAAAGAGGAAATGAATAATATCATAGAGTTACACAATGAGTGTAACAAAAAAGCCTTGAACCTCATGAGTTTTGGTATAAAAAAACAAAAATATGAGGAAGCATTATAAATAGTCAAGAATGAATTAAAAAAAAAATCCCTAATTGAAACAATTGGCCTTATAGAAGCAAAAATGTTGGGAAAAACAATCAAACATAAAGATATGTTTATTTGGGTTATGGTAAGCTCTAATTCCCATAAATATGACATACTTAGTAAAACTATAACCTTAAAAGCGTATATAATATTTATAAATGAATACCTCATTTGAGAAGATCAAGACAAATTAAGGAGGTTCAAAAGGTAAATGAAGCTAAGAATAAAGAAAAATGAGCAATAATTAGGAGTTGAAAAGATATTATTAGGGATAGAGACCAAAAGGACAATGATAAATAGCAATTTGGGACACTTCGGATCCTCTTTTAGAACTATCTTGGTTTTCCATTGAGTAAAGAGTCTATACCAAACTAGATCTCAAGTGACATTGGCATTGTTCTCTTGGTTGAAACTTGGGAGAATCAAGAATGTAAGGTCCATAATATCAAAGGATGTGTTTTATGGTCCATATGGAACAATAATTCCTCCTATATAGAGATTAGAAACATATTTTGTTACATAAAAATGAACATATCTCCTCACATTGGGATTCATAATAAAGATCCTCTCAATTAGTACATATGGATGGAGATATTTGATATTTACTTTAAGAATATTTATATAGAAATATGTTATTTCACACCTATTAACTCTACCTTTTATACCAAAAAAAATCTAGATAAGAATTGTCCCTACAAAATATTAGAGAAAGATATCCACAATATGAAAAATGAAGGTAGTATCCTCGTATTAGGAGACTTTAATCCCAAAATTGAAACTAATCAAGATATTATTTTAAGTAATGAATTGAACCTTAATCATCTTTGGCTAGATGAAGACCTTGTATTAGCTAATAATTACAAAATAAACTCTGAATATCTAATCAAGAATTTTTTTGGTACTGAGTTAATCAATATCTATAGTTCTCAAGATTTAATAATTTCCAATAGTCTAAAGAAGTGGACAAATTCTAACAGGATGAATTGTATCCATGGGTTGGGTAGCAATAGTTTTTATTATGTAATATTGGATATCCCCATATACAACAAAAAATAAACCTTCATCTTTTAAATGAACACAAACTTGACTCTGATGAAAGACGTCTAACCATAACTCTTAACTTTTAAATCCAAAAAAACTTTGTAGAGGAGCACTTTAGCAACCAAAGCCACTTACTTTTTGAGAAACAAAAAGTTGATATTTCTTAAAAGAATTAAACAATTCTTTAAAATCCATATCGTATCAGAACAATATTGAAGTTGACTATATGAATTTTACAAAAACCCTCTATACTTCAATTAACAATTTCTCTATTAAAGTGATACATTAAAAGAAAAAGTGTACAACTAACCTTTGGTATTATAATTAATGTAAAATTTCTAGAAAATCCATTGGGGATAATTCCAATACATCTTTAAAATATCATAAGATAAATAGATACACAACCTTAATTAAATCCGAAAAAAACTATATAAGTAGAATGCAAGATAAGATTTTGCACCTATTAATATATATCCTAAGAAACTATGGAGTAAAATTCTAACTCGTAAAAATAAAGAAAATAATAATATTCCCTTAAAGGAATGGAATTTCTACCTTAAAAATTTGTATGAACCCCCTAACGTCATGGACAACATAACAAACAACTTTACAAAGGATGACATGTTTTCTATAGAATACATTATGTTTTGGGTTAAGCATCTCTCAAAAGGAAAATCTAAGGACATCAAAGGTTACTAAGATAAAATATTAAAAATTGAAGGAACTATCCTCATCTCTCACATACATAAGATGTTCAATTTAGCTATCCAACAAGGCTCCCCAAAAATTTGGACTCAAAGCCTCATTGTACTTATTTTTAAAATCAAGGATAAAATCAATCCCTCTAATTATAACACTATTATGATTAGCCCTAATTTAGCCAAGATTTATGAAATTATTTTGGAAAATAAGATTTACACATGGCTAGAAATCCATGGAAAAGGAGCTAGAGTCCAAACTGAGTTTATAGGGTACCATTCCACTGTGGACCACCTTGTTATATTGAGGATCATTGTAGAGGAGTGTCATGATGATAAAACCAATTTCCTTTGTTGTTTCCTTGATTTTAGAAAATAATTTGACATTGTTCTGAGGAATAACCTTTGAAATAGGTTAGAAGAGCTTAAATTCCCTTTTAATTTAAGAGTTGATGTAGTAAGACTATATGAGAAATTTCTTGCAAAGTTTAGGAACACTGAGGGATGGTTGAAATAAATTAATTGTAATATAGGAGCCAAGCAAGGTTGTCCCCTATCCCCTACCATTTTCAACATCTATATCTATAAGTTAGAAGATGTTTTGGAGAATGGAGGTTGTGCTCGCCTAAATATCGTGAGTATAGTCATCATCCTCCTTCTTCATGCTGATGATATTTTTCTTATGGAAAAGATTCCCTATGACAAAGTTAAGAAACTAATAAACCTCAAAGACTTCTACTCTAGCATGGGAATGACTCTAAACAGTGAAAAAACTAAGGGTACGATCACTAAATCCAAAAGGATCAACTACGATACCTTTTTTTTATGAAAACAATAGCTTAGAGGAAGTTCCTTTATACAATTTGTAATGTACCTCAAATTCACCATAAAAAAAAATAAATTCTATGACATAATTCAATTTCATTTAAGCTTAGAATTTAAGAGAAGGTAAGATTCATTTCTGTCCATAATGACATTATTACGCCAGTCAAGTTTACTTCGAAAAGAAAAGCTTATATGGATAAATTCTTCCATAATTCTATCACTTCCCTTAACTCTCATACTACTCTAACATTCTTATATGTATTTAGGAAGTATCTAAGCTTAGCTCAAAGGAACCTTTGAGAGATTAGAGAGATAAAGCTCATGTGGGAGCACAACTGTCGTTAGATCAGTTGGAGAAAGGATCTGGGTGCACAAAGTTTAACATCTGGGAGGACGCACAGGAGAACCACTGAAATAAATGGTGGAGACACTTCAGGGAGAAGTGTTGAAATTGTGAGAGTCATCAGATCCAGAAAAGATGCGTGAGGTTTAAATCTGGTGCATGCAGGGCAATGAAGACGAAGACTCTCCCAAATTTTGAAAAGGAGAAAGACGGGATTTGATCATGACCATTGATCATCCCAAAAACATCACAACTGTTGATCGTGGCTAAAGGTCACAGCCATCCATCAAAGGGACACATGGTTGTCGGTCAATGTTTCGACACGTGGGAAACCAAAGGGAAGGACTCCTCATTTTCACAAGTCGTGAAATCCTGGTACAAGAAACCCCAAATCAATTTTGCTTGAATAGGTTTCGTCATTTTGACACCTGAAAAACCCAAAGGCAAGACCCCTCGTTTTCACAAGTCGTGAAATCTCGGTACATGAAACCCCAATACGCTGTGTGGAGTTAGTCCCAGGTCATTGGGTGTGGTCACATGGATGGGGCTAAAACAGGAGCCAAAACCCATTAATCCCTTTTTGGTATTTCAGGACCTGGGAGTTCGAAGGACCTAGAATTGTTGTCGCTAGAGTCACAAAATCCCGAATCGCGAAATCCTGAAACCCTGAACCTCGAAACCCTAAAGTACTATATGTAGAGGCTTCTTCCAATTCAATTATTCAAAGATAGATCTGCTAGAACTTCAATTACAGAAGTTAACATATGCCTATAAATAGATCGGTACCTTTCAAGATCATCTATACATAGACAATCCTACTTAGAATTTTGATTTCAATGTTAAATATGCCCCTATAGGTCGATCTGTTCTTTCAAGTTCATATGTAGATAGTTTTGTCTAGCGTTTTGTTTAAGGAGGAACCATTCCCAGAATTTAGTCTTTGAACATAAACTTCTTACAACGAACATATGTCATCCATGGAAATTATTTCAACAGAGCACAATTAGATGCATAAAATTAGATACATGAATCATTCAAACAAAGACCGAGCATATTTGAAAAGAAGATAAAATACAAAGTTGATATTTTAGCATTTAGGATTTACTTATTACATATGCATGGAGTTCCTTCGCTTTACTAAACCCCAAAATCCCGAACCCCAAAACCCCAAAATGTTAGGCCCACAGTCCTTTTGTATTTCATGATTCAACACTTCTTGTTTCATTTAGTTTATCCATCAGGTGTTCGAAAGCCTCAAAATTCCGAACCCTGAAATCCTGAAATGTTGGGCCCACAGTCCTTTCGCATTTCGTGATTCAACACTTCTTGTTTCATTTTTTTTATGCATCAGGTGTTCGAAAACCATGAAATCCCAAACCTCGAAATCCCAAAATGCTAGGCCCACAGTCCTTTCACATTTCGCGATTCAGAACTTCTTATTTTTTTTTTTTTTATGCATCGTTATTAAAATAGGAAAGTCTAAATATGAATAGCCGAATTGGTACAGCCTTGGGAAAAGGAAATTTTCGTAATAAGAAAGGGTGCATCTGGTTCCTTTACTGTTAAAGTAGTTCATATAATCGATCTGTCATTGCAAATTATATAGTATGATTTTCTCTTTCTGTATTCTCTTGTTCAAAATACCTTTATATGGGTTAGGTTAATGAAGTATAAGGGAAACTGATATAATAGTCGGTCTTCCTACCTCAGCTACAGATCTGCCTCTACAAAGTTTGTTTAATGGAAAGGAACAAGTGGCACAGTTTACAAAACTCAGAATGTTGTCCCCGGTATTATTCGTACAGTTAGATTAATGAAATTACAACATAATCATCACTCCCAATATACCAATCTCAGCATTGATTTCACTCAAAAAACAAATAAAGAAAGAAAAATAACAGTGAATCTAATTTAGAGGAGATTTCTTCTAGAATTTTTCCATGCATAATCCTTTAAACTATCATAACCAATAAAAGGCCAATTCTATCATTCGTTTAGAAAGTGGGTCACTCGAGATTAGATTTACCCTATGTTCTCTATCAGTCTATAGGCTTCATGAATTCAAACTGACTTTTCCTACCCATTATTATCTATCATATTTAGTAGATGCATTACATCTGTGATTGAATCATTCACCAAAGAATGGAAATTATTTCAGTTCAGATTTTAATAAATACATGACATCAGACATCAAATCATTCGAACAAAAAATGGAAATCATTTCATTTCTGTTTAAACAAATAGATTGCATCAGATAAAAATCATTCAGACAGAGAAGAGTAGAGCAACATATCTGAACCATCTTGTGGGAAAAAAAAGGGAACAACTGCGTTCCTCCCAACCCTAAAATAGGGTAGCCAAAACCACTTGCCCGATTCACACCCTATCCTGACCATGAATCCATGAGGACAAACTTGGAAGACTCCTCCTCAAAAATGTCCATAATTCCAGTAGTTATTCTCTTGCCTCACACTTACTCAGCAGTGCTCATAACAACAAGGAAACTCCATTTCAGCAGACTCCTCTTGCCTCACACTCAATCCGTAGTGTTCATAACAGCAAGAGAACTCAAAATATTTTCCCCAACATACTTGGCAGTGTCCTGCCTCCTTGCATATGCTATTTATCAATTTTTCCCAGGTCTTTTTCCCTCCCTTGGGGAATTTTCGTAGCTTTCTAAATCACTGATTTTCAGGGGCTGCGAGTAGCCAAATCTCTGATTTTCCGCTTGTCATAATTAGCCCAGAGGTAGTTCCAACTTGTTCTCCACTCATGGAGTCATGGTCAACTGATTTTAACATGGCTGTTCCATTTGTCCTCCTATAATTAATATAAATATTTTGTTTTTTTATACAAGTGTCATAGTCAAATAGTTTTTTGAGTCCAATCAGAACTCTACCCAACAGTCATAATAATTAATAACAAATATCAAATTTGAAATTCGGAATTTCCATAAATGGAAAAAAAATTCCACATTTGAATTTACTAAAAATGAAAATAAATTTCCAGCAAATTTAAATTTCAAAATTATTTTATTTTTGGGGATATCAAATCCTTTCCCCCTTCAGTAAAACACTGTCCTCAGTGTTCATTCCTTTCTTGGAATAGGATTGGATGAGATTTCAACAAATCTCCCTCTAGCTCCCAAGTGGCCTCCTCAGGACTAAAGTGCTTCCATTGCACCTTTACCTGAGCGACGGTTCTGTTCTGAAGTGCTATTTCTCTCCGGTCTAGAATGCGCAGGGGTTCCACCTGTAACTCGCCTTCAGATTCCACTTGCACCAAGTTCCAATCAATCATATGAGTAGGATCATGAATATATTTTTTCAACAAAGACACATGAAATACATTATGAATTCTTAGATTAGCTGGAAGTGCATGTTGATATACTACGGGTCCAATTTGAGCTAGTATCTCAAAGGGCCCACAAAAACTGGGTTCCATCTTGACACAGTTCCCTAAATTCAACGAGCTTTTTCGAGCTTTGACCTTCAAATAAACATGGTCTCCTACTTGAAATTCCAAGTGTCTTGTTTTCTGATCTGCATAGCTCTTCTGTCTGTCCTGTTCTTCTTTTAAGTTCTATTGTACCTTCCTTACCATGTTCTCCATTTCTTGGAGCATCTCTAGTCCAACCATAAGTCTATCAGCTAGGTTATCCCAACTAATTGGAGTCGTACACTTTCTACCGTACAGTATTTCGAAAGGGCTCAACTTAGCCGAAGTTTGGTACCCATTGCTATATGCAAATTCTACCAAGTGTAGGTAGTTTTCCCACTCATTTGGTTTTGTTCTTACATACATGAAGAGAATATCCTCTATGATTTGGTTTGTCCTTTCGGTCTGTCCATCCGTTTGTGGATGATAACGCGTACTGAAATTCAAACTAATATTTATCCCTGCAAATAATTCCTTCCAAAAAGAGGATGTGAATTTTACGTCTCTATCTGAAATCACCATTTTAGGAATACCATGCAGTCTAAAAATTTCTTTCATGAATATTTTAGCAATGTTTATAGCTTTAAAGGTAGAGTTTATAAGAATAAAGTGTGCAGACTTACTGATTTTATCGATTACAACCATGATAGAATCATTGTGTTTTTTGAGTTTTAGGAAAACCTATTATAAATTCCATTTCCATTCTATATGGTCTCTCATTTCCATTCTAGTACTGGTAATGGCTATAATAGGCTGGTTGGATGTTGGTGTTCGACCTTAACCTGCTGACAATTATGGCACCTAGCCAAGTATTCTGTTGTTTCGCCTTTCATATTAGGCCAATAAAACAATTTTCTAAGTGTTGTTATCATTTTTTTAGTAACCTGGATGACCAGAATACGGTTTCTTATGCACTTCGTCCAAAATTGTTAATTTTAACTCTGTTGAATATGGTATGTAAATTCTGTTTTTAAATCGTAGTAGTCCCTTCTTGTCGATACTTAGATCTAGTTTATCTGAGTCTATGGTACCGTTTTGCAATTCTTCCATCATCTTAGTGTAATTTCTGTTATCACTGAAATTTCGTCCCCACATGGTTACAAGAACTCAACATCATCAAACAGTGATGAAGTCATCCATGGACCTAAATTAATACCAAGGCATTCATAAAAGGGTAAAAAAACTATACAAAGTAGTGAAAAATTGAAGGGCTCTATGAAGCCACTGAGCACATGGGAACATGCGCGAAACAAAAGCGTCAAATTCGCGCACATGCACACAATGCATGACTATTATCGCAAAAAGCTGCGCACCTGCTAAACGACACATTTATGAGAGTGGTCGACCTCCCACCCACTTATGGTTCAGCTCCCAAGCTGATTTGACCCTCAAATCTAGACTGGATTCAACTCGATGGCTAGTCAAAGACCTAGGAATGACCTAATTAGCCTCTTTTCACACTACAAAGCAGTTAAACAATAGCTCAAAGGAATGCTATAAAAAGGCCAAGGATGCACCTCATTTTTCAAGGAATTCAAAGTAATGTTATGCTGCCTCTATTCTCTTGAGGACTCCATCCTTGTGAAGAGCATATTTGCACAATTTCATTGGACAATCCATCTCACCCATTGAGTGGATTTGTAAAGAGTTCTTTCATGATTTTCCATTTTTCTTTGTTGTAAGAAGAGCTAGCTAGTGGGGGTCCAAGAGCCCTTCCTTGAAGGAAGAAGGGACTCATAGTCCCCTTTCTTCTTGGTGTATTGTTTCACTAATAGATCAACCTCAACATTGGTGACATGGGTCTTATGGTTCTTTTTGTTTCTATGTCCCTATGCTCATAAATTTAATTGTTATTGCATTTCTTAGTTTAATTCTTAATTACAGGTTTTTATTTCTTTCCCTGACTCTTTTCCTTACAGCTGTCCTGCTTAGAAAACCCAACTGAGCTTGCAAGAACCTCTATTTTGTTCACTAAGGTGACAAAAGAGGTGCGACAGATTGGCAACTCCACTGGGGAAAGGTATCAATTTCCTACCCCATTTGGGTTTTTCTTGCTCTTCTTTTAGTTTGTTTAACTTGCAGGTGCACTAACCGGCCTAAGCCGACCTGCCAACCAGCCAATTCCAAGTTGAATTGAGAGAAATCCATTTGGATTTTTCATTCTCGGTCGTTTTTCATATATGCATGGGTTTCTAGGCCCACAGACGCGCATCGTGCGCACATGCGCCTGGTTCACAGTTTTGTTTTGCGCACGTGTGCCTGTTGATTTGTCTTTGTTCGCGCGCATGCACTTTGTGCGCCTCTGTTTCCATTGAGACCCGCCCATATGTGCAAGAATTCACATTGTAAGGTTGTTGAGATGTGGGGAAGGCCATTTTCCTTCTTAAAAATGATTTCAAGCATGTTTTAATGCTGCACCACACTTAGTCCCCTCATCATATAAAGGGGTTAGTCAAAAACACATAGGCACTTAGGAGGATAAAATCAATTTCCCTTCTTTTCTTTTTGCCACATGAATGACTTGTTTTGACTCACAAGATAAGCTGGAAATCATTTTTAATCACATTTAACTTTCTTTTGAGACTAAAAGTTGAAAAACAATCGTTTAGTATGCTATTCTCTCACACCTCCAAGTGATCTTGAGAATCAGAAAAAGATTGTGAAACGATTTCATCTCCCTTAAAAACATTCAAACATTTAGGAGAGGACAACAACCCTTCTTGGGACTCCTCTTAGTTTACTTTTTCAAACACATCTTAATATTGTAACGGGCCCATACATGCCCACATGCTACAAAGATAGGATAGTGTTTGAATTTTGCTTTCTTAGATCAAATCACTAGGGAAGTTTAAAGGTTTTTGTAAAGGGCCCATACATGACCACATGATCAATATAGGATAGTTTCAAAGATTTTTCTTAGATTACATCACAATAGGGAGTTAAAGGGATAGTAGCAGACCCACATGTCCACATGCTAGCTTCCTAGGGACTTTTGAATTACGCAAGGTTGTACCAAAGGAACTTAGTTAATTAGGTAATCAAACACTTGTAAGGACCAAGTGAAGTCCACATGCATCAAGGTGACATTTAATTCACTAAAAATTGACACACTTTCACTCACACACAAAAGTCACTTATCACTCACATAGCTTCTTCTTGAAACGTGGAGGTGAAAGTAAGTTTCCTCCAAAGGGATTCCGAAAACACCCCACGCTTTTCTTGATGAAACTATCCACTCCCACTTTTAATCAACGAGGTTGGTTTGCACCCCCAACATCCCCAAAAAAATACATCTAAAATCTTTCTAAAAACTCAGTAAGTTTTCCTCCACAGGAGGTGCCAAAAGAAATTTTTTAGTCTAGGTAGGATTTTGGGGATAGGCATCCAAATAACTCCCCATTATCTGGTTCTCACATTGTCAAAACCGTAGAAGTTGTCAAATAGGGAACTGAAAATCCTCCAAGTCAAGTGTTCCTAACACCATAAGGTAGGGAGATACCCGTGAAGGGTTGAAGGCTGAGGTATGGTTGTTCTGTATGTCCCCCCTTGAGGCACCCACCTCTTGGACGAGATCCAGCCTGTGACCCATTTCTTATGTCGAAAATCTAAATGTCGCACTTTGACCGAGGTACCTAGTGACCAATTTTAGGACATCCACCCAGGTGGCAATTGTGGGTTGCATTTGCACCTTGATTGGATTTTGTGTGGCTATTGGGAAATATTGCCAACTCTTTCAGGATATGCCCCCTTTACCCCTCATTATAACCAATTATCTCATCCTTCACTAGTTTCTCTTCCAGTGACTTCAGACCCCACTGTTGAGTACTATTGGAAGGTCCAGTGCTATTTGAGAGGAAGGACGTTACGTCTTCTAGGACAGGAGCATTTTCTTTCTTTTGATTCCCCACGTGGACAAAACCCAATTACCCACATATATGCTTATTTTTCAAAACATTTTATGTATGATGCACATCTGATTACAGTTTGATTTGGATATATATATTATGTAAACATTCAACGCAAAGGCTCTTGTTTCTATATTACTCTCACCACTCTTTGCACACATTCACGCAGCTCGTCGGACATCATAGGGGATCCACAGAACCCCCGTTGTTCACGACGCTTGCTAAACCTCCCTCCTATATTAGGGGGAGTGTCTGGTCTTGCCCACTCATTAGCACCTCCTTCATGCACTCCTGTGAGTGCTACTGTTTTAGGACCACGCCACTTTTGAGAAGAAAAATCAGGGTCCCACGCCACTTTTGAGTCATTGGCCAAAGCATTATTGACCTTCTTCCAATTACCCATCTGCCACAACAATGGTCTAGAACTACTTTCTAATTTCAAACAAACCTCAGCCACACATATCGCTGACCACATTCACCAATGGCGCAGGAGACGTAGTTTGTGCAAAGCAGAAACCACCAAGCAATAGTGTCTCGACTGGTTTCTTAGATCACTTGTCTCTCTCCTCGATAAGGATGTAGCTTCCACCTTCCCTCAATCTGAAGAGGAAGCCATTAGTAAGGCCCAACAATATGACCTCATCTATGCATAGTCAGGGTACTTATACACTGTACTTCCTGATCTTCCAAAACCTGTGCCATTTGGCCAAGACAAACCTAGGATGTCTCACTCAGCAGATGGACTGATTGGTACCACCACTCACTACGGTCCACAACCCCAACCACCACCTATTTATGGCACACCTCAAAACCCACTGGCATACAGAGGCACTTCTTACTACCCCCCATCCCCTTATCAACAACCATACCCTGTTGCTATACCTCCACCCATCAGTGGACCACCATCGACACCCCCCATACATCCACCTATTCAAACAAACTCTGGTACCCCCTCTACCTCATATTATAGTACTAGCGAAATAACTACGCCTTCCTATGTACCTTATGGATCGTTACCACCACAGAATCCATACTTCCCATTTCCTGGTCCTCCACAAACCATTTCTCCCCCACATCCTCATGCAAGGGTGAATTTTGTTCAACCCTCTTCTGTTCAACAATACCAAAATTTTGAACAATTGAATATGGCCAATCCAACCCATCCATCGAATAATGCCAAGAATAAAGGATGGAACATGAATAAAAAAAACCTAGGTCAAGGCGGGAATCCACCCCAACAACACCAATCCACTGGGGGCAACCAGAACTAGGGGCATCAAAACCCCCAGGGGGGAAATAATAATAAACGCGAAGGGAGAAATAACAATAATGTTAAAACCAATTTCCCTTGTGCCCTTTTTGGTGAGTTCAGCCATTACACTCATCATTTCCCCCAAATTGTTGATTTTAAACGGTTGAAAGACTCTGGTAGTCTTCCCCATTTTTCAACACTGCCTACCCCTTAGCAGGCACCACAACAATATGTACAACAACCCCCTCCTGTCGTGATGCAAAATCCTATTCCACATCAAGGTGTGATAAACACCCAACATGACACACAACATCCCCCACCTCAGGTAGGACAATACCTCAACCCCAACAATCCAAAAGATTGCACATATCTCCTCACTAGTGAGGAAGAAATCCTTGTGAAAACACGTAATCGTCAATATCATGCACCCACTGAGTCTCCTCCTATCCCTCTAGAGACAAAACCTACACTGACGGGACCCCCATTGGTGATACCTCACCCTACCGTCGAACCACCGCTTCGCATCCCTCACATCCCATTGCGCAGGAATGTCCACAACCCACAGGCTAGGGAAGCTCATAACTATAGTTTGGTAGATGACTTAGCACAATCGCCGGCTGCCATGTCAGTTTTGGAGGTCCTCCAGACTTTTCCTACTCAGCATAAATCATTACTTTCCACCTTGTGGGCAGTCAACCCCGCATATACCTGACTCATTACCTTTGATCTTGATAGCGGAGAACCTCGTCTTCCCACCTTGAACACTTTTCAAATACCATTAAAAATACAAAACATCACAGTTCATCGGTGTATCATCGATGAAGGTGCATCTACATGCATTATGTCGAAAACAGTATGGAAGAATCTTGGTTCCCCCGAACTCATTCCCTCTATCGTTACCTTACGAGCTTATGACAAACGACCATCCTCTCCTCAAGGGCTCTTCCAAAATTTCCCCGTCGAACTCGGGGGAAAGAATATTCTCATCGATATCGAAGTTATCGACACCCCACTCGATTATAATATCCTGTTTGGTCGTAGCTACATGTACGCTATGAAGGTAGTGGCATCTTCTTTCTTTTGGGCAATGATGTTCCCTCACAATGGGAAGATCGTTACCATTGACCAAGTCTCACATTACGAACCTAATCCATCTGCCAACATCGATAACATTCTTCCTCTCATTCACACAAGCCATGACACATATCCACTCATTGAGATGGATCCTGGGATTTTCAAATATCCATCCTTGTTAGGAACTTACCATGGCACACCACCACTCCTTAATCCTTCCAATCAAGTATGTGTCGTGTCATCTAAAGAAACTCACACAGAGGATACCCTTCCTCCTACAGAGGCTTCTATCATATCTGACGTCCCACTTGTCGTAGAACCCCCCCCTCAAGAACCTCATGAACACTCGTGGACCCCACCCGTCCACGATTCCACCTCTCCCCAAGGACATATCATAGTTTGGGAGACAGTTACCCAAGCCATCACCCAAATTCCCTTCTTTTACCCTCCACCAGGTATCGAAGCTTTTCAGGTAGCTGCAACACTCACCCTACCTAATATGGTGTTAGAAGTCCAAGTTTGGTATTTAAACCAACCAGAGATGGTCCCCCGACCATCCCTTCCCCCAAAAAAAGAAGGAATCCCCATGACGATTCCCATACTTACTCCCACCACACCCCCACTCACTAAACCCCCTGCCACAACTGGGGGCAGGAGAAAAAAGAAGGAGCCCACATTTCTACTTCCTCCATGCATCCCACCACCTTGTGCACTGTGTGAGAAAGAGGGACACCCAACCAACAACTACCCATCTCTACCAGAGTTACGGAATTTGATTCCACTCAATCACACTCCCCCAACACTCGCCACTATAGCTAGTCCTGTTGTTACCACCCCCCCTTCCAGTAATAAAGGGTTGTGGACCAAATTCGCTTGTGCTATATGTTCATAATATGGCCATTATACCCACCATTGCCCAACACTACCACGCTTTCGACAGACATTAGCCACAGTACGCCAGAGCTTCCAGAGCAACCCCAGTCTTGCTACATCCTCCTCCACCAATATCACTGACATTCGGTATGTCACCACTTCAGTCAATGAACGTATGAGACGCCCTTGCTCTCTCTATGATTCATTAGCTCATTTTACATACCATTGTCCTATGATCCTTGAATACAGGAAACGCCAATCGACCCTGCCTCAACGGCCTACAGAGGCGATAATTGACATTTCCTCATCACTAGAGGATCTTCATGTTATTTCTCCCGAACCCGAGGCCCTTCCAACGCCTCCCTGGTTCTTAAACGACTTATCTAAGGATTCACCCCCCAATCCCCCCAACTTTCCTGCTCATTCCCCTACGAACATTTTACACCCAACTACCATGGGTACCCATCAGTACTTTAATATATGGTTTATGTCGAGTGAATCCTCACCATCTCCTAACATTGTTCCCCCTGCTTCTTCCTCACCAGGGGGAAACCACACGACCATTATCACCGACATCACTCCTCATGACCCCTTATATTCCCGTCACTTCCAATGTGACGAGGAAATAATCAAAGAGTTAAACCACCCAAACCTCCCCTAGGATGCGCTACACCATTATGCACTCTTCTCTACACAGGAAGCCTCCATGCCTCCTAACCAAAACCCCATTTATGCGGTCGAAACCAAGGATTTTATCCCATCAGGGCCTATTGACTGGTTCAAAAACCCCATTCCTACCCCTGATGATTTTGAAGAAGGAAACATGGAAAACATTTCCCCAACCACTAAAATCAACATTTCCATCAAAAATGGCATCGTCGAAGAAATCACCATTGGAGCTGCTTGCACTCCTCAGGAAATCACCGCATATAGAGCCCTCTTCTAGGAATATAGGGATATTTTTGCCTTGTCATACACGGAAATGCATGGCCTCAATCCCTCCATCATCAAACATCGCATTAACACCTAGCCCGACATTACACCAGTTCTTCAGAAACAATTACCACTACACCCATCCAAAGCTACAGCCATCAAAGCCAAAATTGACAAATTACGCGCTACCGGGTTCATTTACCCCATCACCTATACCTCATGGGTTTCCAACCTTGTACCAATTAACAAAAAACAGGGCACTATCTGCGTTTTCACATACTTTCACGATCTCAATCACACGTGTCCCAAAGAAAATTTCCCAATGCCTTTCATCGACCAAATTATCGATGATTGCACCGACCATGAGGCTCTATCCTTTATGGACGGTTTCTTTGGTTATAATCAAATTCAAGTCCACCTAGCTGATTAGTATAAAATTACATTTACCACCCCTTGGGGTACTTTTGCATATTGTGTCATGTCTTTCGGCTTAAAGAATGTTGGCACAACTTTCCAGCGGGCTATGACATACATCTTTCATGATCTGGATCATATCATCCTCGCCTACTTGGACGACCTCACAGCTCGATCCAAGAAATGCACCCAACATCTCGATGATTTACGAATCATCTTTCAACGATGTCTTCAGTACAATATCCGCTTGAATCTGCTCAAGTGTGTGTTCTATGTCACCATAGGGCGCCTCCTTGGCTTTATCGTTTCCCAAAGCGGTATTACCGTGGACCCCCTCAAAGTCCAGGCTATAACCGAAATTCCACCTCCTCAGAATTTACATCAACTTCAGAGCCTACAGGGCAAAGCTAACTTTCTATGACACTTTGTCCCAGATTATTCCATACGCACCCATGGTTTCCTTTGCTTACTACATCACGACATCCCATTCCACTAGGATGACCATGCCCAATAGTCATTTGACGATCTTAAAACCACACTCTCGAATGCACCTTTAATTAGTGCACCAGACTACAATCGCGACTATATCCTCTACATATCAACATCAGCTGTATCAGTAGTGGGAGTTCTCATCCAGCTAGGTGACGACAATCGTGAGCATTTCATTTATTATGTTAGTAAAAACCTCTTAGGACCACCCTTGAAGTATAAAAACGAAGAGAAACTTTCTCTTGCAGTCATCCTCGCAGTCCAGAAACTGCGCCACTACATTCTGCTTCAAACAACAAAGGTCATCGCAGATTCCAACCCTATTCAATACTTTCTCAATTGTTGGCAAGTTAATGAAAAATTTTCTCGATGGATTGTTATCCTTCAAGAGTACGACCTTGAGTTCTCAACACCTAAGAGTAAGAAGGCCCTCGTTCTCACTGAACTTGTCACGACCCTCCCCTTTGACACCACCAGTACCCCTTTCAACACCGACTTTCCCGATGAACATCTCTTTTACATCACTTCAGATGATCCTTGGTACAACGACCTCCTTTTCTACCTTCGAGCTCAAAAATTCAGTAACCACCTTTCACGAGATGATCGTTGTTGTATTCGACATCAGGCCCCCCACTACCTCCTCATTGGAGACATCTTATACCGACGGGGAGTCGACACCATTATTCGGCGATGCTTGACTATTGACGAAGTCAATAGAGTTTTAAATGACTACCACAGTGGCACGTGTGGAGGCCATCCGTCGGGCATATCCACTGCTCAGAAGATTATCCGAGCTGGTTACTTTTTGCCTACCTTGTTTCACGATTGCATTCACGCCGTGAAACGATGTGAGCAATGTCATCTCTACACCAATAAAGCTTGGGCTCCCCCCGCTCTTCTTCATCCCATCATCACTTCTGACCCTTTTTGTAAATGGGGAATCAAATTCATGACTTGTAATCCCCCCTCCAGCAATGGTCACAAATACATTGTTGTCGCCGTTGATTACTTCACCAAATGGGTAGAAGCTATGCCCACCTTCAACAACACAACTGACACTGCAGGGCATTTTTTATTTAACCACGTCATATCCCTCTTTGGAGTACCCCTCCAACTTGTTTATGATCATGGGAAACTCTTCGAGAATGAGATCTTCGTCGAACTCTCATCTTGGTTAGGATTCTCTCATGATTTTGCCTCACCATATTACCCTTAGTCTAATGGACAAGTCGAAGTAGTTAACAAAGTCCTCAAGACCATGTTACAATGCACGGTTAATAAACATAAAACCAATTGGCATCATATGTTATTTTCCACACTATGGGCTTAATGTACAATGGTGAAAACAACTACTGGTTTTACACCATTTCATCTAGTCCATGGGGTTGAGGTCACTCTTCCCATTGAGTGCGAAATTCCGACCTTACGCACCGCAATTGAACTATTACCCGACACTTCTCTAATGGAGTAGTGCTTGCTGAACTTGGAGTCTTTGGATGAATATCATCGATCTTCCTTACAGAACAACGAGGTAGCTAAAAAACAATCCAAGGCTACCTTTGATCGCCATGTCAACCTTCGTTCATTTCACAAAGGTGACCTCGTCCCGACTTACGATATCTCTCATGATACCTTTGGCCACAACAAATTTGAGTCACTCTGGCATGGCCCATACATTATCCAACATTGCCTTACCAAAGGTGCATACATCCTGGCCTTCCCTGAAGGTCTCTCTCTCAAAGATCCCATCAACGGGTTGTATCTCAAGAAATTTTACGCTTAAACGTAGTCATTCTACTTTAGGTTATTTATTTTACAACGTTTTTAATCTATTTTTTCCCTCCCTCACGTCTAAACTATCCTTTGTGCTATTGACAGATGCTTCCTCCACCAGCCTACCACATCGGTTACACCGATGGTGCCAGCCGTTGGACACAAAATCTCGCTTCGAATACTTGGGCTCTCTACACCCCCTCACATGAAATGCTCCATTCGAGTGGCATATGTTTGGGTTCAACAACCAACAACAAGGTCGAATACATCGTCGTCATCAGCCTCCTGGCCTATGCCTAGCATCATCATATTCATCACCTTAGCATCTTCCTCGACTCTCAGCTATTCATACTCCAGCTCAACAATGTGTACCGCATCCTTGATCCTTGCCTCTTTTGCAAATACCTCCAGGTTAGACTTTTATCTCGACATTTTGATTCCATTACATTTACACATATTCCAAGACAATTGAATCAAATTGCGGATAACCTAGCTAATATTGTGTTAGACTGGCATATATCACATCAAGCTACCTCTACACATACATAAACATATAACACAAACTGTCATCACATATATAGATTAGACATTATCAAAAAACATGTAAACACCACATAGATCTCAAAAATGTATACTCATGTATATATCAAAAGGTCCACAGTGCCATCCAACTGTTTACATACAAAAATACAACTATCCACAGGGCAATGAAGCACCTCGGTACAAAATGGGCTCACTAGCCTATATACAAAAAATATATATACATCAATTCATAAGAGAACCACTCATGGTGCCTCTAGAGCACCACCGCCAACTCCTCCCGCAGGTGGTGGCGGCCCACCACCACCTGCCCAAGGAGGTGGTGCTCCCCGCATTACCGGCCCCTCCTGCCCCAGTGGCAGTCCTCCGGTCATCATCACAACAACCACTTCTACTCATCATACTATGGCCCGCCATAGCGGTGTCACCCCCACACACTGCTCCAGGAAAGCCTCATCCTGGATGCGAGACCATATGCCCTCAGGCACATCCTTTAACACCGCCTCTAGACAACGGCGTATGTCTTCAAAATCCACTTCGGCAGCCGCCGGAGGAGCATGTGATGGCCCAAAACCAGGGTCATCAAACCAAAGTCTCCTCACTGCCCTCTTCGGATTAGCAGGTTGCACCGCGACGTCCTCACATCGACATCTCTCTCCCTGCGACAGTCTCTTCGGCTCCTGACGAGCTGACGCTCTCTGCAACTCCACCTCGCGCCTGCGAGGTGCCACATCTGCACATACAAACAAACAATAGATAGTATAAACATCTATATCATATATATATATATAGAATTCTATCTCACAAAACACAAAAACATACATATCAACATCATCAATCAACATACCTCGGTGGTCAAATACCTCCCCTTGAGGTAACACCATGTCTGGGTCATCCTAGAAGTCAACCCTGGCATAGGTGTACTGTAGTATCACCTACGACATATGCTGTCATACCTGTGCCACCTCTGCAGTGAAGAAGTGGCCACCCTCGCCACCACCATGGTGAAGAAACATGGTCGACCACCGCCTTAGCCATGGCTCTTGCGCCCCAGATGCACCCAATAGAATCCTAGGGCACAACATTGGCACCCTCTCCAAAAACCAGGCCACCAGGATGGACCTAAAGGCAAACTCCCCTGTATCTGTGGACCAACAGTGGTCCAACTACCCTGCCATCCTCAAGTGCAGCGTAAGCCCCCAGGCAAAATGATTGTCAGCCAACACTCTCCCCATGACCCTTAGCTGGCCACCATTGATCCGCTGTGTCACCAGTGAACCATACACTCTCACAATCATCATTGCTATGCAGTGATGTGCTAGGGAATCCATCACCCCGATGCTCACCATTGAGCCGGACATACAGTTCAACCCCGAACAATATCTCCGGCACACCGTCGCGAGTGATGTATCCCTAGGCAGAACCAGCTCCGTCGGTAAAGGCGTTCCCCGAAATGGGAGCCCAGACAAAAAGTACACATCCTCCAGTGTAGTGAAGGGAATCTCCTCTCCCCGCACTATGAAGCAGTGCAGGTCTAGAATCCACATCCAGATAATAAACTGTAGGAGATACTCCTGCACCCATATCAAGGGGCACTCAAAGAACTTCTGCATCCCATAGGTTGCCAAAGTCGCACGTACGCCTAGCTCCTCAATAGCCACGGCATCTTGCAGCTGGGACCAATCCCACTCTTGCCAACCAACCAACATCGTTCACATATCTCACCTACACAACACAAAACCTTCCTCAGTCAACCACATGGACAATCAAAAACATCAAAAAGACACATTTTATACCTGTCAACCTTGCCTCCACGACGTGGTTTTTTTTCACCCACCGGCGCACACACATGCACGCCTGTACACCCCATAGGTGCACACATATACGCACCTATTCACTACATAGGTGCACATGAGTGTGCCCCTGTTCACTACACAGACGTGCTGTCAGGTGCGCCTGTTCACTCTATAGGCGTGCACATGTGTGCACCTGTTCAACGGACAGGCACGCACACGTGCACACCTGTTCAGCAGACAGGCATGCCCATCATGCGTGCCCTTAATTCCCTTAACTACAGTCCCATATGCGTGTATCCGGTGAAAATGCATCCATGTGTGTGTGCCTATTACCAGATCGCCCACGCATGTGGGGCCCATACCCCCTAAACACCTCTATACGACCCTCCGTAAAGCCCCTGCCCAAAAAATGAAATCCTAATTCTATGTAGGATGATTAGACCACTAAGATGATGCTCGTGGGTCCTCAATCGGATGCCTCATCCTCCCCGGATCTCACAATCTCCTCTAAATGCTTCTCGTCCAATCACTATAGCAACAAGTACAAATGAGGTGGCAATGTGGGCCCTATAGCTATATATAGGCCTTTTTTCCAAACTTCCAGTCACCATTCCAGGATCCCACAGTGTCCATTTCTCGATCTGTCTTTAGCCACGAGATCAACATCCTGTCATCTACATCACAAGAGTCCCTGGGTCTCTTTTCAGCCTAAGCCCCGGGGGTGCCATTTTTCATACCCTGATCAGGCACGCATACGCATATTCACACATATCAAATAAATGCTCATATGTTCAATTCTCTTCAAATATTGTTCATGTAAGGTATTTGGTTTTCATGTGTGTAGGTACTTGGCCATCATATATCAACACAACCCCTTCAGGTATATACTTAGCACTGGCATGTAGTCATTCCCTCTGAATCTCACTTACATTTCCAGTCACACCCTCTGACATTTGCCTCTAGGATCCCCATTTCCAGCTCTGCAGTACCCACACCTCCATTTTCATCTTCGGTACTATCACCCGGTAGCACTCTTACCCACATGAGTTGTCCCATTCATAGCACCCTTTTGCGCTTTTGACACTCATGTCGTTTTTCAAAAAACCCTTTAGGGATGGGAGTCCCGATAGTCTTACATCATGTCGTGAATCAACCACATACTCCTTCTGCTCATTTTTCTAGCTTTCCCACACAGAATCTCATATTATCTCTTCACGGTTCTATTTTTTAAATGCACCTTTGTAGTATCATGAACCCTCCATTTCATCCACAATCAGTTTTCCCATCTGCAAATTTCCCTTCATTTCACTTACCTCATACAACAACCCACCCATGGGGCCCCCACCCGTCATCTGTTCTCCGAGCAAATTATTCCCTACATGAGCCAACCATATCACACTGGGGCACCCATTTCTGTATTTGTACACTTCCCCCCAATTATTTGTTATTTATTGTACAAACACTTTTTCAGTCGTTACATTACCTTTTTGTCATCACCTTTGGGTGACCTACTTCCCTTTTTTGGCCAACCACAACCCATGTCACCCTTGGTTGGATCACTACTTATCATCCACCCTTACCGGCATCGTCCATATCTTTAGAGTACCCCATAGGCCACTTACCTCTGCCCTCTGAATTTGTTCACCTTGTCCCTCCTGTGGCACAACTTATCCTTGGTCTTGTCGTCCCCCTGACACTCGACCTTGTTGAACAGTTGCGACCACTTTTTCTCTCACACATACTCCAACCAAGGGCAGTATTGAGTCTTCCCACATCTTGGCTTCGTCCAAGTACATCCTCCACTTCCTTACTTCACCAAGTCGATTTCACAAAGCCATTTTCTTCTGGGAGTCACATCCCCCTTTTGTCGACATCAACACAGTTTTCCAGAAGGGCGGCAGTATCTTGATTCTCATTATCCATTCAATGAGTGATCTCAGACGACACAGGGTGAACCACCATTGCTCCCTGCTACCATTGACCTCCATAACATTTGACGCCAACACTTTCTCATGTTACAGTGGGTCTTACTTTGTGACTATTGCAATTAGTTCTTTCATTTGCCAAACACCTCTAAACTTGGCTGGGATATCAATGCCCACATAATCAGTGATACTTATTACCGCAATCACTACCTATTATTCATGTTATGTTCATCTACAGAATTGTGTTCTGCCTTTATCACAACTACCCCCGAGGGCACTGCAGTTTTCTACACCAACACTTCAGTCATCTTTTTGGAGTTACATGACACGAGCATGGGGCATGCCCGCCTCGTTTGTACACAGTTTTCTATTTTACACACCTCATGGCAGATTGGGTCCTACCGGTTCCTTTTTCTCTCCAACGGATCACTTTGTACGATCCCACCATCGCTCTCTCTTACAACAACATTCTTAGTAGAATAAACATTGATGGGTTTCGGCTATACGTATGCTCCTAACCTCATCCATCAGGGGGCATCTATTATCACTGAAATTTCATCTGCACATGGTTACAAGAACTCAGCATAATCAAACAGTGATGAAGTCATCCATGGACTTGAATAAATACAAATTATTGAAAAATTTAAGGGCGCTATGAAGACACTGGGTGCGCGTGCACATGCGTGAAACAGAAGCATCAAATTCACGCACATGCGCACGATGGACGACTATTATCACAAAAATCCGCACACCTGCTAAACGACACATTTATGAGAGTGGTCGGCCTCCCACCCACTTATGGTTCAACTCCCAAGCCGATTTGACCCTCAAATCTGGTCTGGATTCGACTGGATGGCTGGTCAAAGACCTAGGAATGACCTAATTAGCCTCTTTTCACACTACAAAGCAGTTAAACAATAGCTCAAAGGAATGCTATAAAAAGGCCATGGATGCACCTCATTTTTCAAGGAATTCAAAGTAATGTTATGCTGCCTCTATTCTCTTGAGGATTCGACCCTTGTCAAGAGCATATTTTCACCATTGCATTGGACAATCCATCTCACCCATTGAGTGGATTTGTAAAGACTTCTTTCATCATTTTCCATTTTTCTTTATTGTAAGAAGAGCTAGCTAGTGGGGGTCCAAGAACCCTCCCTTGGTGGAAGAAGGGACTCATAGTCCCCTTTCTTCTTGGTGTATTGTTTCACTAATAGATCAGCCTCAACATTGGTGACATGGGTGTTATGGTTCTTTTTGTTTCTATGTCCCTATGCTCATGAATTTAGTTGTTATTTCATTTCTTAGTTTAATTCTTAATTGCAATTTTTTTATTTCTTTCCCTAACTCTTTTCGTTGCAGCTGTCCTGCTCAGCAAACCCAACTGAGCTTGAAATAACCTCTATTTTTATCACTAAGGTGACGGAAGAGGCACAACAATTTCCATCGCTAATACTGACCGTCCTTACCTTTTGTTCTAGATCACTTTCTGCCCTGCTGATATTTACCTCAAATAACCCATGGACTCTTCTACTTAAAGCGTCTGCTACTTTATTTTATTTTCCCTTGATATGTCTGATTTCGAAGTCGAATTATTTCAAGAAGGCTAACCATCTGGATTTCCATGCATTGAGCTATGGTTGACTAAACAAATATTTCACACCGCTATTATCCATCAATAGTAGAAATTTTCTGCCCATTATATAGTGTCACCACATTTTTAAGGCATGTATTACTGTTGCCAATTCTAAGTCATGAGTGACATAATTTCTCTCGTGTTCTTTTAATTTTTGAGACTTGTAACAAATCATGTGCCCTTCCTGAGTTATAACACCACCTAGTCCCTCTTTACTTGCATCAACACATACTGTGAAGTCTTTATCTGGGTCTGCTACCTTCAAAATGGGCGTCGATGTCAATAATTTTTTCAAATTGTTAAAACTGTCTCAACACTTTTGTGACTAATTAAACTTGGTCCCTTTCTTTTGTAATGACATGATAGGTTAGGCTATCTTGAAAATCCTTCTATAAATCTGCAGTAATATACGGTGATTCCCATGAATGACCGAATATCTGTTATATCCTTAGGTACTGGCCATTCCATAATGGATTTTATCTTCTCCGGGTCTATGACAATGCCTTATGCTAAAATTAAATGTCCCATATATTGTATTTCTTTTTGATAAAAGTCACACTTGTCAAATTTGGCATACAGTTTGTGTTTCCTCAACGTTTGCAGAACTATCCTTAAGTGTTCATCATGTTCTTTTTTCATTTTTGAATAGACCAGAATATCGTCGATAAATACTACTACGAACTTGTCTAAGTACTGACTGAAAATGTTGTTCATCAAGCACATAAATGTGGTTGGCGCATTAGTGAGTCCAAAAGGTATGACTATAAACTCATAGTGTCCATATCTTGTTCGAAAAGATGTTTTGTTTATGTCTGGTCCTTTATCTTAACTTGATGATAACCAGATTGTAAATCCAATTTTGGAAAGATCTTGGCCCCACCAACTTGATCGAACATATAATTTATCCTTGGTAAGGGGTATTTGTTATTAATAGTCATTTTGTTCAGTTGTCTATAATAAATACATAGTCTTAGAGTATCATCTTATTTTTTCACAAAGAGGACTAGTGCTCCCCATGGTGAGACACTTGGTCTGATATACTCTTTGTCCAACAATTCCTGTAATTGTATTTTTAATTCTGTCGGTTCTGGTAGACTCATTTGGTAGGGTGCTTTTGAGATAGAGGCTGATCCGGGTACTAAGTATATGGAGAAATCTATTTCCCTTCTAGGAGGTAATTTTGTTATCTCATCCACAAACATGTCTCTGAATTCACGTAGGACAACAAAGTATTCTAACTTGGGATTATCTTCTTTTTCTAATAGGTTCATCACTTGGATGGCGTAAACTTGACATCCCTTTATAATACATTTCTTGAGTTGCATCGCTGAAACTTGTCTGACTGATATAGGTTTTGGTATGTCTTGGGTTGTTCTAACAGTGCCAAAATTGTCTTTATAGCTAAGTATATTTATAACTAAGTATCTTTGTATAATAGTCTAGTACTTCTTTGTGATGTTCCAAACAATCCATCCTGATAATCACATCATAATATCCTAGTGGTAGGATGTTTAGATTGGTCCTTATCTTTTGACTATCTAAGCTGAACTCAAGATCAGAAATAAAGTCAACTACTTTTCTTTTAGTACCTATTTCTAGTTGTACAAGCCATGACTTTGCGTGTTTCATTTTCTTAAGTTTATTCAACTCTACTACAATGGGAGTAATATAACTTAACGTAGCTCCAAGGTCAATTAAAACAAAAATTCGAGTGTCATTGATTTTACCTTCGATTTCTACCACCGAGGACTGGTGATCAGCTTGTCGACCATCTATGGCTACATTTATCCGATGCAGACTTCTGCCCATGTCTCCCACTGTCGAGGCTTCTTGCAAATTGTGAACAAAAGTTCTATTGGCTAAAATTAAACATGGATAGTTCCTCCTTAGATTAGGCTCTCTACACTCCCAACACTTTAATGGCTCATGGGAGTTGTCCCCAAACTTCTTCATTCCCAGGTTTACCGGTTACCGCTACCTTGCGTATTCAGATGATTGGAGTGAAAATCCTTCCTTGGGAAACTTTTTTCTGCATCCTGATAAGGAGTTGGCTGGTATCCCTTCTTCTGCTGGTTCATTCGACCTTGCTTCTTATCCTTTCAGACCTTGGGAAACACTACCCGCTATTTATACTGGTCATATCACATCCGTGCTTTGTTGAATACCTCACTCAAGGATTTGGGACTGTCAAACTCAATTCTGTCCCGGTAGGCCTGTGGTAAACAACTTAAGAATCGATGGATTTTTACCTTATCCTCCTGGATGTATAGTACGAACCTTAGTAGTTCCAGAAATTTATTCATAAGGTCCTCCATCATCATCTATCTGAGTTGTAACTCGTAAAATTCTTTCGTCTTCCTTTCATAATATCTTTCAAAAAGGTAATGTTTCTTGAAATACTTTTTAAAGTCAAACCATTCCAACTGTTTCTCCTTTAGGCCCTTGGCCAATTTCAGATCCTGCCACAAATACTGGCCTTCCCCTTCATGTTGTAGATGGCCATTCTGACCTTCATGTTGCTGGAATAGTTGTAGATCTGGAAGTATTTTTTTGATGTCCAACAACCATGCCTCAGCTTCTTCTCCTGTCCTGGATTCTCTGTCAAAGGTAGTTGGTTTAATCTTTTTAAATTCTCTTTCAAGGTGGCTTGTTTGTTTTCTTTTTTTGTCTGGTATAGTTTTATCTTTAGCTGAAGGTGTCCCTTCAGAAGAACTATCTCCTTTTTCTATTTCCACACCATAATTCGTGGAGGACCTTTTGTTGACCTCCTCATCATGGTTATCATCTTTCGGGCTTTTCTTGGTTACTATACTACGCAACATGACTTCATTTATCTCTTGTTGTTCCTACTGTGCTTTATTAAATTTTTCATTGTTGGCCTTGAAAACTTATAGTTCAACAATAAGATTCCTCATTGTTTCCAACACCTCCACGGGTGAGCTTCCATCACTGTTCTGTCTTGGATCTCCAGGAGGTCCTTTGTATAGATTCCCTTCTATCATGAATTCTGCACCTTCTTGGGATTCCATAATCAACACAAAACAGAAAGGCTTTTTGTTTGTAACCACAAGATTTATTAGTTTTTTCATAAATCAGAATATATACTAAGCAATCAATGTGGCCCTGTTCAGGCCCAATGTTGTAACTTTCTCTATGATACCATATGTAATGTACCTCAAATTCACCATAAAAAAATAAAAAATCTATGACATAATTCAATTTCATTTAAGCTTAGAATTTAAGAGAAGGTAAGATTCATTTATGTCCATAATGACATTATTACACTAGTTAAGTTTACTTCGATCAAAAAAGATTATATGGATAAATTCTTCCATAATTCTATCACTTCCCTTAACTCTAATACTACTCTAACATGCTTATATGTATTTAGGAAGTATCTAAGCTTAGGTCAAAGGAACCTTTAAGAGATCAAAGAGATAAAGCTCAGGTGGGAGCACAACTGTCATTAGATCAGTTGGAGAAAGGATCTGTGTGCACAGAGTTTAACCTCTAGGAGGATGTGTAGGAGAACAACTGAAATGAATGGTGGAGACACTTCGGGGAGAAGTGCCGAAATTGCGAGAGTCGTTGGATCCAGAAAATATGCACGAGGTTTAAACTTGGTGCATGCAGGGGAGTGAAGACTCTCCGAAATTCTGAAAAGGAGAAAGATGGGATTTGATCGTGACCGTTGATAATCCCGAAAAGATCACAACTGTTGATCGTGGCTAAAGGTCACAGTTGTCCTTCGGAGGGACATGTGGTTGTCGGTCGTTGTTTCGGTACCCAGGAAACCAAAGGGAAAGACTCCTCATTTTCGGAAGTCATGAAATCCTGGTACACAAAACCCCAAATCAGTTTAGCATGAATAGGTTTCGTCATTTCGGCACTCGAAAATCCCAAAGGAAATACCCCTCGTTTTCGCAAGTCGCGAAATCCTGGTACACAAAACCCTAATGTGCTTTGTGGAGTTAGCCCTAGGTCATTGGGTGTAGTCGCATGGATGGGGCTAAAGGAGGAGCCAAATACCGTTAGTCCATTTTCGTCATTTTGGGACTCGGGAGTTCGAAGGGCCTAGAATCATTTCCACCAGAGTCACGAAATCCCAAATCACGAAACCCCAAAACCCCAAACCCTGAAACCCTGAAGTACTATATGTATAGGCTTCTTCCAATTAAATTATTCAAAGATAGATATGCTAGAACTTCAATTATAGAAGTCAACATATGCCAATAAATAGATCAGTACCTTTCAATCTCATCTATAGATAGATAATCCTACCTAGAATTTTGATTTCAGAGTTAAATATGCTCCTATAGGTGGATCTGTTCTTCCAAGTTCATATGTAGATAGTTTTGTCTAGCGTTTTGTTTCAGGAGGAACCATTCCCAAAATTTAGTCTTTGAACATAAACTTGTTACAATGAACATATGTCATCCATGGAAATTATTTCAACTAAGCGCAATTAGACACATAAAATCAAATACATGAATCATTTAAACAAAGACTGAGCATATTTTAAAAGAAGATAAAATACAAAGTTGATATTTCGACATTCAGGATTTTCTTATTACATATGCATGGAGTTCCTTTTCTTTTCTAAACCCCGAAATCTCGAACCCCAAAACCCCAAAATGTTGGGCCCACAGTGCTTTCGCATTTCACGATTCGACACTTCTTGTTTCATTTAGTTTATGCATCAGGTGTTCGAAATACCCAAAAGTCTGAACCCCGAAATCTCCAAATGTTGGGCCCACAGTCCTTTCTCATTTCGTGATTCGACACTTCTTGTTTCATTTTGTTTATGAATCAGGTGTTCGAAAACCCCGAAATCCCGAACTCCAAAATCCTGAAATGCTGGGCCCACAGTCCTTTAACATTTCGCGATTCGACACTTCTTATTTTTTGTTTTGTTTATGTATAGTTATTAAAACAGAAAAGTATAAATATGAATAGATGAATTAGTACATCCTTGGGCAAAGGAAATTTCTGTAATAAAAAAGGGTGCATCCAGTTCCTTTACTGTTAAAGTAGTTCATATAATAGATCTTTCATTGCAAATTATATAGTATGATTTCTGTTTTTGTATTCTCTTGTTCGAAATACCTTTATACGGGTTAGGTTAATGAACTATAAGGGAAACTAGTATAATAGTCGGTCTTCCTACCTCAGCTACAGATATGTCTCTACATAGTCTGTTTAATGGAAAGGAAAAAGTGGCATAGTTTACAAAACTCAGAATGTTGTTCCTGGCATTATTCATGCAGTTAGATTAATGAAATTACAGCATAACCTTCACTCCCAATATACCAATGTCAACATTGATTTCACTCAGAAAACAAATAAAAATAGAAAAATAACAGTGAATCTAATTTAGAGGAGATTTCTTCCAGAATTTTTCCATGCATAATCCTTTCAACTATCATAACCAGTAAAAGGCCAATTCTATCGTTCATTCAGAAAGGGGGTCACTCGAGATTATATTTACCCCATGTTCTCTGTCAATCTGTAGGCTTCATGAATTTGAACTGATTTTTCCTACACATTATTATCTATCATATTTAGTATATGCATTACATCCGTGATTGAATCATTCACCAGAGAATGGAAATTATTTCAGTTCAGATTTTAATAAATACATGACATCAAATATCAAATCATTCGAACAGAAAATGGAAATCATTTCAGTTTCATTTAAACAAATACATTGGATTAGATAAAAATCATTCAGACAGAGAAGAGTAGAGCAATAGATCTGAACCAACTTGTGGGAAAACAAAGGGAACAACCACGTTCCTCCCAACCGTAGAATAGGGTAGCCAAAACCACTTGCCCGATCCACCCCCTAGTCTGACCATGAATCCATGAGGACGAACTTGGAATACTCCTCATCAACAATTTCCATAATTCCAACAGTTATCCTCTTGCCTCACACTTACTCAGCAGTGCTCATAACAACAAGGAAAATCCGTTTCAGCAGACTCCTCTTGCCTCACACTTAATCCATAGTGTTCATAACAACAAGAGAACTCAAAATATTTTATGAATCATACTTGGCAGCATCCCGCCTCCTCGCATATGCTATTTATCAATGTTGACCAGGTCTTTTCCCCCCCCTTAGGGAATTTTCGCAGCTTTCTAAATCCTTGATTTTCAGGGGTTGCCAATGGCCAAATCTCTGATTTTCCACTTGTAATAATCAGCCCAGAGGTAGTTCCAAGTTGCTCCCCACTCATGGAGTCATGGTCAGCTGATTTTAACATGTTTGTTCCATTTGTCCTCCTCCAATTAATATAAATATTCTATTTTTTTATATAAGTGTCATAGTCAAATAGTTAGTTGAGTCCAATTAGAACTCTGCCCAACAGTCATAATAATTAATTACAAATATCAAATTCGGAATTCGGAATTGCCATAAATGGAAATTTTTTTCCAAATTTGAATTTACTAAAAATGGAAATAAATTTCCAGCAAATTTAAATTTCAAAATTATTTTATTTTTGGGGATATCACACAATTATCTTAGAATCTATATCTACCATAAGCTCAATTGGAACCATGGCGTTGAAAAAAGAATAAATGGAGGATGGAAATTTTATTAAGGGCTAAAAAACAATTGCAAATCAGTATAAGTTTGGATTTGGGATAAAATAAACTCCTCTTTAACGCTCTTGTCACTCTAGTTATATTACATACATGTGAATTTTAGGGTTGCGGTATATCTAGAGAATCCTAGAGAAAGATAGAACCGATTGAAATTAATTTTATAACTTATAATCTCAAAATAAGGGAAATACACCTTATCCTATCCTCCTTATAAAAGAAAGTCTTTCCACCATTGAGACCATTGTTATGATTAGATACATGATGTACAATAACAAGATAAACAACATGGACGACAAGAGGCTCATGAAAAATTGCTTCAAACTCTATCCAAAAGCACCAACATCTTAGCCAAGGATGGCATAAAGATGTCAATTCTTGGCTAAATCATTGGGGAATACAAGAAGAAGGCATCTTGGAAAATATTGATAATATTACAAATATTATCACTTGTAAATTTAAGGAGAATATGTGGTGTGATAAAGAATTAGTGGGTAAAAGTGCAAAGAAGAAAATATTGTTGAAATAAGAAAAACTCTCATGAGCTACATAGTGAAACTCGGTGTTGCAAAACACCTAAAACACCATGGGATGAGAGAATCTCTCACCTTTCTGACACTAAGCGTGTAGAAGATGAAAAACACTTCCTCTTGGATTGTCTTGCCTATACCCATCTTAGATCCCAATTTAAAAACATTTCTCACATTAATGACCTTCCTAACTTCCTAAGTCATCAAAACTATGGTGACATTGGAATGCTTCTCTCAATACTTTTTAAACATGTAGAAATTCAATTTTAAAGAAATTGAAGTAATCTATTACCAATTGACATCAGTAACTTTAATCATATCATCAATAAAATTGAAATTAAAAATATTAAATATAAAAAAAAACTAAACCAATTATTAGGAAATGTGTGTTTCTTGATTATTAAATTAAATTTAAATAATAAATATAAATGGTCAAATTACAAAGTGATCAAAATTGATATAAAAGATTAATAGAAAAGAATGAAAAGTGATCCTAAAAGCTAAGATACTAAGTCAACCTCCTTTCCT
>ML827407.1:0-24502 GCA_009831015.1 Picea engelmannii | reverse complement strand
TGCACCTTTACCTGAGCGACGGTTCTGTTCTGAAGTGCTATTTCTCTCCGGTCTAGAATGCGCAGGGGTTCCACCTGTAACTCGCCTTCAGATTCCACTTGCACCAAGTTCCAATCAATCATATGAGTAGGATCATGAATATACTTTTTCAACAAAGACACATGAAATACATTATGAATTCTTAGATTAGATGGAAGTGCATGTTGATATACTACGGGTCCAATTTGAGCTAGTATCTCGAAGGGCCCACAAAAACTGGGTGCCATCTTGACACAGTTCCCTAAATTCAACGAGCTTTTTCGATCTTTGACCTTCAAATAAACATGGTCTCCTACTTGAAATTCCAAGTGTCTTCTTTTCTGATCTGCATAGCTCTTCTGTCTGTCCTGTTCTTCTTTTAAGTTCTATTGTACCTTCCTTACCATGTTCTCCATTTCTTGGAGCATCTCTAGTCCAACCATAAGTCTATCAGCTAGGTTATCCCAACTAATTGGAGTCATACACTTTCTACCGTACAGTATTTCGAAAGGGCTCAACTTAGCCGAAGTTTGGTACCCATTGCTATATGCAAATTCTACCAAGTGTAGGTAGTTTTCCCACTCACTTGTTTTTGTTCTTACATACATGAAGAGCATATCCTCTATGATTTGGTTTGTGGATGATAACGTGTACTGAAATTCAAACTACTATTTATCCCTGCAAATAATTCCTTCCAAAAAGAGGATGTGAATTTTACGTCTCTATCTGAAATCACCATTTTAGGAATACCATGTAGTCTAAAAATTTCTTTCATGAATATTTTAGCAATGTTTATAGCTTTAAAGGTAGAGTTTATAAGAATAAAGTGTGCAGACTTACTGATTTTATCGATTACAACCATGATAGAATCATTCTGTTTTTTGAGTTTTAGGAAAACCTATTATAAATTCCATTTCCATTCTATATGGTCTCTCATTTCCATTCTAGTACTGGTAATGGCTATAATAGGCTGGTTGGATGCTGGTGTTCGACCTTAACCTGCTAACAATTATGGCACCTAGCCAAGTATTCTGTTGTTTCGCCTTTCATATTAGGCCAGTAAAACAATTTTCTAAGTGTTGTTATCGTTTTTTTAGTAACCTGGATGACCAGAATACGGTTTCTTATGCACTTCGTCCAAAATTGTTAATTTTAACTCTGTTGAATCTGGTATGTAAAGTCTACTTTTAAATCGTAGTAGTCCCTTCTTGTCGATACTTAGATCTAGTTTATCTGAGTCTACGGTACTGTTTTGCAATTCTTCCATCATCTTAGTGTAATTTATGTTATCACTGAAATTTTGTCCCCACATGGTTACAAGAACTCAGCATCATCAAACATTGATGAAGTCATCCATGGACCTAAATTAATACCAAGGCATTCATAAAAGGGTAAAAAAACTATACAAAGTAGTGAAAAATTGAAGGGCGCTATGAAGCCACTGGGCACGTGGGAACATGCACAAAACAAAAGCGTCAAATTTGCGCACATGCACACAATGCATGATTGTTATCGCAAAAAGCTGCGCACCTGCTAAACGACACATTTATGAGAGTGGTCGACCTCCCACCCACTTATGGTTCAGCTCCCAAGCTGATTTGACCCTCAAATCTAGACTGGATTCAACTCGATGGCTAGTCAAAGACCTAGGAATGACCTAATTAGCCTCTTTTCACACTACAAAGTAGTTAAACAATAGCTCAAAGGAATGCTATAAAAAGGCCATGGATGCACCTCATTTTTCAAGGAATTCAAAGTAATGTTATGCTGCCTCTATTATCTTGAGGACTCCATCCTTGTGAAGAGCATATTTGCACAATTGCATTGGACAATCCATCTCACCCATTGAGTGGATTTGTAAAGAGTTCTTTCATCATTTTCCATTTTTTTTTGTTGTAAGAATAGCTAGCTAGTGGGGGTCCAAGAGACCTGCCTTGAAGGAAGAAGGGACTCATAGTCCCATTTCTTCTTGGTGTATTGTTTCACTAATAGATCAAACTCAACATTGGTGACATGGGTCTTATGGTTCTTTTTTTTCTATGTCCCTATGCTCATGAATTTAATTGTTATTTCATTTCTTAGTTTAATTCTTAATTACAGGTTTTTATTTCTTTCCCTGACTCTTTTCCTTACAACTGTCCTTCTTAGCAAACCCAACTGAGCTTGCAAGAACCTCTATTTTGTTCACTAAGGTGACAAAAGAGGTGCAACAGATTGGAAACTCCACTGGGGAAAGGTATCAATTTCGTACCCCATTTGGGTTTTTCTTGCTGTTCTTTTAGTTTGTTTAAATTGTAGGTGCACTAACCGGCCTAAGCCGACCTGCCAACCAGCCAATTCCAAGTTGAATTCAGAGAAATCCATTTGGATTTTTCATTCTCATTCATTTTTCATATATGCATGGGTTTCTAGGCCCACAGACGCGCATCGTGCGCACATGCGCCTGGTTCACAGTTCTGTTTTGCGCACGTGCGCCTGTTGATTTGTCTTTGTTCGTGCGCATGCACTCTGTGTGCCTCTGATTCCATTGAGACCCGCCCATCTGTGCAAGAATTCACATTGTAAAGTTGTTGAGATGTGGGGAAGGCCATTTTCCTTCTTAAAAATGATTTCAAGCATGTTTTAATGCTGCACCACACTTAGTCCCCTCATCATATAAAGGGGTTAGTCAAAAACACATAGGCACTTAGGAGGATAAAATCAATTTCCCTTCTTTTCTTTTTGCCACATGAATGACTTGTTTTGACTCACAAGATAAGTTGGAAATAATTTTTAATCACATTTAACTTTCTTTTGAGACTAAAAGTTGAAAAACAATCGTTTAGTATGCTATTCTCTCACGCCTCCAAGTGATCTTGAGAATCAGAAAAAGATTGTGAAACGATTTCATCTCCCTTAAAAACATTCAAACATTTAGGAGAGGACAACAACCCTTCTTGGGACTCCTCTTAGTTTAGTTTTTCAAACACATCTTAATATTGTAACGGGCCCATACATGCCCACATGCTACAAAGATAGGATAGTGTTTGAATTTTTCTTTCTTAGATCAAATCACTAGGGAAGTTTAAAGGTTTTTGTAAAGGGCCCATACATGATCACATGATCAATATAGGATAGTTTCAAAGATTTTTCTTAGATTACATCACAATAGGGAGTTAAAGGGATAGTAGCGGACCCACATGTCCACATGCTAGCTTCCTAGGGACTTTTGAATTACACAAGGTTGTACCAAAGGCACTTAGTTAATTAGGTAATCAAACACTTGTAAGGACCAAGCGAAGTCCACATGCATCAAGGTGACATTTAATTCACTAAAAATTGACACACTTTCACTCACACACAAAAGTCACTTATCACTCATATAGCTTCTTCTTGAAACGTGGAGGTCAAAGTAATTTTCCTCCAAAGGGATTCCGAAAACACCCCACGCTTTTCTTGATGAAACTATCCACTCCCACTTTTAATCAACGAGGTTGGTTTGCACCCCCAACATCCCAAAAAAAATACATCTAAAATCTTTCTAAAAACTCAGTAAGTTTTCCTCCACATGAGGTGCCAAAAGAATTTTTTTAGTCTAGGTAGGATTTTGGGGATAGGCATCCAAATAACTCCCCGTTATCTGGTTCTCACATTGTCAAAACCATAGAAGCTGTCAAATAGGGAACTGAAAATCCTCCAAGTCAAGTGTTCCTAACACCATAAGGTAGGGAGATACCCGTGAAGGGTTGAAGGCTGAGGTATGGTTGTTCTGTATGTCCCCCCTTGAGGCACCCACCTCTTGGACGGGATCCAGCTTGTGACCCATTTCTTAGGCCGAAAATCTAAATGTCGCACTTTGACCGAGGTACCTAGTGACCAATTTTAGGACATCCACCCAGGTGGCAATTGTGGGTTTCATTTGCACCTTGATTGGATTTTGTGTGGCTATTGGGAAATATTGCCAACTCTTTCGGGATATGCCCCCTTTACCCCTCATTATAACCAATTATCTCATCCTTCACTAGTTTCTCTTCCAGTGACTTCAGACCCCATTGTTGAGTACTATTGGAAGGTCCAGTGCTATTTGAGAGGAAGGACGTTACATCTTCTAGGACACGAGCATTTGCTTTCTTTTGATTCCCCACGTGGACAAAACCCACTTACCCACATATATGCTTATTTTTCAAAACATTTTATGTATGATGCACATTTGATTACAGTTTGATTTGGATATATATATTATGTAAACATTCAACGCAAAGGCTCTTGTTTCTATATTACTCTCACCACTCTTTGCACACATTCACGCAGCTCGTCGGACATCATAGGGGAACCACAGAACCCCCGTTGTTCACGACGCTTGCTAAACCTCCCTCATATATTAGGGGGAGTGTCTGGTCTTGCCCACTCATTAGCACCTCCTTCATGCACTCCTGTGAGTGCTACTATTTTAGGACCACGCCACTTTTGAGAAGAAAAATCAGGGTCCCACGCCACTTTTGAGTCATTGGCCAAAGCATTATTGACCTTCTTCCAATTACCCATCTGCCACAACAATGGTCTAGAAATACTTTCTAATTTCAAACAAACCTCAGCCACACATATCGCTTACCACATTCACCAGTGGCATAGGAGACGTAGTTTGTGCAAAGAAGAAACCACCAAGTAATAGTGTCTCGACTGGTTTCTTAGATCACTTGTCTCTCTCCTCGATAAGGATGTAGATTCCACCTTCCCTCAATGTAAAGAGGAAGCCATTAGTAAGGCCCAACAATATGACCTCATCTATGCATAGTCAGGGTACTTATACACTGTACTTCCTGATCTTCCAAAACCTGTGCCATTTGGCCAAGACAAACCTAGGATGTATCACTCAGCAGATGGACTGATTGGTACCACCACTCACTACGGTCCACAACCCCAACCACCACCTATTTATGGAACACCTCAACACCCACTGGCATACAGAGGCACTTCTTACTACCCCCCATCCCCTTATCAACAACCATACCCTGTTTCTATACCTCCACCCATCAGTGGACCACCATCGGCACCCCCCATACATCCACCTATTCAAACAAACTCTGGTACCCCCTCTACCTCATATTATAGTACTAGCGAAATAACTACGCCTTCCTATGTACCTTATGGATTGTTACCACCACAGAATCCATACTTCCCATTTCCTGGTCTTCCACAAACCATTGCTCCCCCACATCCCCATGCAGGGGTGAATTTTGTTCAACCCTCTTCTGTTCAACAATACCAAAATTTTGAACAATTGAATATGACCAATCCAACCCATCCATTGAATAATGCCAAGAATAAAGGACGGAACATGAATAAAAAAAACCCAGGTCAAGGCGGGAATCCACCCCAACAACACCAATCCACTGGGGGCAACTAGAACCAGGGGCATCAAAACCCCCAGGGGGGAAATAATAATAAACGCCAAGGGAGAAATAACAATAATGTTAAAACCAATTTCCCTTGTTCCCTTTGTGGTGAGTTCAGCCATTACACTCATCATTTCCCCCAAATTGTTGATTTTAAACGGTTGAAAGACTCTGGTAGTCTTCCCCATCCTTCAACACTGCCTACCCCTCAGCAGGCACCACAACAATATGTACAACAACCCCCTCCTGTCGTGATGCAAAATCCTATTCCACATCAAGGTGTGATAAACACCCAACATGACACACAACATCCCCCACCTCAGGTAGGACAATACCTCAACCCCAACAATCCAAAAGATTGCACATATCTCCTCACTAGTGAGGAAGAAATCCTTGTGAAAACACGTAATCGTCAATATCATGCACCCACTGAGTCTCCTCCTATCCCTCTAGAGACAAAACCTACACTGACGGGACCCCCATTGGTGATACCTCACCCTACCGTCGAACCACCGCTTCGCATCCCTCACATCCCATTGCGCAGGAATGTCCACAACCCACAGGCTAGGGAAGCTCATAACTATAGTTTGGTAGATGACTTAGCACAATCGCCGGCTGCCATGTCAGTTTTGGAGGTCCTCCAGACTTTTCCTACTCAGCATAAATCATTACTTTCCACCTTGTGGGCAGTCAACCCCGCATATACCTGACTCATTACCTTTGATCTTGATAGCGGAGAACCTCGTCTTCCCACCTTGAACACTTTTCAAATACCATTAAAAATACAAAACATCACAGTTCATCGGTGTATCATCGATGAAGGTGCATCTACATGCATTATGTCGAAAACAGTATGGAAGAATCTTGGTTCCCCCGAACTCATTCCCTCTATCGTTACCTTACGAGCTTATGACAAACGACCATCCTCTCCTCAAGGGCTCTTCCAAAATTTCCCCGTCGAACTCGGGGGAAAGAATATTCTCATCGATATCGAAGTTATCGACACCCCACTCGATTATAATATCCTGTTTGGTCGTAGCTACATGTACGCTATGAAGGTAGTGGCATCTTCTTTCTTTTGGGCAATGATGTTCCCTCACAATGGGAAGATCGTTACCATTGACCAAGTCTCACATTACGAACCTAATCCATCTGCCAACATCGATAACATTCTTCCTCTCATTCACACAAGCCATGACACATATCCACTCATTGAGATGGATCCTGGGATTTTCAAATATCCATCCTTGTTAGGAACTTACCATGGCACACCACCACTCCTTAATCCTTCCAATCAAGTATGTGTCGTGTCATCTAAAGAAACTCACACAGAGGATACCCTTCCTCCTACAGAGGCTTCTATCATATCTGACGTCCCACTTGTCGTAGAACCCCCCCCTCAAGAACCTCATGAACACTCGTGGACCCCACCCGTCCACGATTCCACCTCTCCCCAAGGACATATCATAGTTTGGGAGACAGTTACCCAAGCCATCACCCAAATTCCCTTCTTTTACCCTCCACCAGGTATCGAAGCTTTTCAGGTAGCTGCAACACTCACCCTACCTAATATGGTGTTAGAAGTCCAAGTTTGGTATTTAAACCAACCAGAGATGGTCCCCCGACCATCCCTTCCCCCAAAAAAAGAAGGAATCCCCATGACGATTCCCATACTTACTCCCACCACACCCCCACTCACTAAACCCCCTGCCACAACTGGGGGCAGGAGAAAAAAGAAGGAGCCCACATTTCTACTTCCTCCATGCATCCCACCACCTTGTGCACTGTGTGAGAAAGAGGGACACCCAACCAACAACTACCCATCTCTACCAGAGTTACGGAATTTGATTCCACTCAATCACACTCCCCCAACACTCGCCACTATAGCTAGTCCTGTTGTTACCACCCCCCCTTCCAGTAATAAAGGGTTGTGGACCAAATTCGCTTGTGCTATATGTTCATAATATGGCCATTATACCCACCATTGCCCAACACTACCACGCTTTCGACAGACATTAGCCACAGTACGCCAGAGCTTCCAGAGCAACCCCAGTCTTGCTACATCCTCCTCCACCAATATCACTGACATTCGGTATGTCACCACTTCAGTCAATGAACGTATGAGACGCCCTTGCTCTCTCTATGATTCATTAGCTCATTTTACATACCATTGTCCTATGATCCTTGAATACAGGAAACGCCAATCGACCCTGCCTCAACGGCCTACAGAGGCGATAATTGACATTTCCTCATCACTAGAGGATCTTCATGTTATTTCTCCCGAACCCGAGGCCCTTCCAACGCCTCCCTGGTTCTTAAACGACTTATCTAAGGATTCACCCCCCAATCCCCCCAACTTTCCTGCTCATTCCCCTACGAACATTTTACACCCAACTACCATGGGTACCCATCAGTACTTTAATATATGGTTTATGTCGAGTGAATCCTCACCATCTCCTAACATTGTTCCCCCTGCTTCTTCCTCACCAGGGGGAAACCACACGACCATTATCACCGACATCACTCCTCATGACCCCTTATATTCCCGTCACTTCCAATGTGACGAGGAAATAATCAAAGAGTTAAACCACCCAAACCTCCCCTAGGATGCGCTACACCATTATGCACTCTTCTCTACACAGGAAGCCTCCATGCCTCCTAACCAAAACCCCATTTATGCGGTCGAAACCAAGGATTTTATCCCATCAGGGCCTATTGACTGGTTCAAAAACCCCATTCCTACCCCTGATGATTTTGAAGAAGGAAACATGGAAAACATTTCCCCAACCACTAAAATCAACATTTCCATCAAAAATGGCATCGTCGAAGAAATCACCATTGGAGCTGCTTGCACTCCTCAGGAAATCACCGCATATAGAGCCCTCTTCTAGGAATATAGGGATATTTTTGCCTTGTCATACACGGAAATGCATGGCCTCAATCCCTCCATCATCAAACATCGCATTAACACCTAGCCCGACATTACACCAGTTCTTCAGAAACAATTACCACTACACCCATCCAAAGCTACAGCCATCAAAGCCAAAATTGACAAATTACGCGCTACCGGGTTCATTTACCCCATCACCTATACCTCATGGGTTTCCAACCTTGTACCAATTAACAAAAAACAGGGCACTATCTGCGTTTTCACATACTTTCACGATCTCAATCACACGTGTCCCAAAGAAAATTTCCCAATGCCTTTCATCGACCAAATTATCGATGATTGCACCGACCATGAGGCTCTATCCTTTATGGACGGTTTCTTTGGTTATAATCAAATTCAAGTCCACCTAGCTGATTAGTATAAAATTACATTTACCACCCCTTGGGGTACTTTTGCATATTGTGTCATGTCTTTCGGCTTAAAGAATGTTGGCACAACTTTCCAGCGGGCTATGACATACATCTTTCATGATCTGGATCATATCATCCTCGCCTACTTGGACGACCTCACAGCTCGATCCAAGAAATGCACCCAACATCTCGATGATTTACGAATCATCTTTCAACGATGTCTTCAGTACAATATCCGCTTGAATCTGCTCAAGTGTGTGTTCTATGTCACCATAGGGCGCCTCCTTGGCTTTATCGTTTCCCAAAGCGGTATTACCGTGGACCCCCTCAAAGTCCAGGCTATAACCGAAATTCCACCTCCTCAGAATTTACATCAACTTCAGAGCCTACAGGGCAAAGCTAACTTTCTATGACACTTTGTCCCAGATTATTCCATACGCACCCATGGTTTCCTTTGCTTACTACATCACGACATCCCATTCCACTAGGATGACCATGCCCAATAGTCATTTGACGATCTTAAAACCACACTCTCGAATGCACCTTTAATTAGTGCACCAGACTACAATCGCGACTATATCCTCTACATATCAACATCAGCTGTATCAGTAGTGGGAGTTCTCATCCAGCTAGGTGACGACAATCGTGAGCATTTCATTTATTATGTTAGTAAAAACCTCTTAGGACCACCCTTGAAGTATAAAAACGAAGAGAAACTTTCTCTTGCAGTCATCCTCGCAGTCCAGAAACTGCGCCACTACATTCTGCTTCAAACAACAAAGGTCATCGCAGATTCCAACCCTATTCAATACTTTCTCAATTGTTGGCAAGTTAATGAAAAATTTTCTCGATGGATTGTTATCCTTCAAGAGTACGACCTTGAGTTCTCAACACCTAAGAGTAAGAAGGCCCTCGTTCTCACTGAACTTGTCACGACCCTCCCCTTTGACACCACCAGTACCCCTTTCAACACCGACTTTCCCGATGAACATCTCTTTTACATCACTTCAGATGATCCTTGGTACAACGACCTCCTTTTCTACCTTCGAGCTCAAAAATTCAGTAACCACCTTTCACGAGATGATCGTTGTTGTATTCGACATCAGGCCCCCCACTACCTCCTCATTGGAGACATCTTATACCGACGGGGAGTCGACACCATTATTCGGCGATGCTTGACTATTGACGAAGTCAATAGAGTTTTAAATGACTACCACAGTGGCACGTGTGGAGGCCATCCGTCGGGCATATCCACTGCTCAGAAGATTATCCGAGCTGGTTACTTTTTGCCTACCTTGTTTCACGATTGCATTCACGCCGTGAAACGATGTGAGCAATGTCATCTCTACACCAATAAAGCTTGGGCTCCCCCCGCTCTTCTTCATCCCATCATCACTTCTGACCCTTTTTGTAAATGGGGAATCAAATTCATGACTTGTAATCCCCCCTCCAGCAATGGTCACAAATACATTGTTGTCGCCGTTGATTACTTCACCAAATGGGTAGAAGCTATGCCCACCTTCAACAACACAACTGACACTGCAGGGCATTTTTTATTTAACCACGTCATATCCCTCTTTGGAGTACCCCTCCAACTTGTTTATGATCATGGGAAACTCTTCGAGAATGAGATCTTCGTCGAACTCTCATCTTGGTTAGGATTCTCTCATGATTTTGCCTCACCATATTACCCTTAGTCTAATGGACAAGTCGAAGTAGTTAACAAAGTCCTCAAGACCATGTTACAATGCACGGTTAATAAACATAAAACCAATTGGCATCATATGTTATTTTCCACACTATGGGCTTAATGTACAATGGTGAAAACAACTACTGGTTTTACACCATTTCATCTAGTCCATGGGGTTGAGGTCACTCTTCCCATTGAGTGCGAAATTCCGACCTTACGCACCGCAATTGAACTATTACCCGACACTTCTCTAATGGAGTAGTGCTTGCTGAACTTGGAGTCTTTGGATGAATATCATCGATCTTCCTTACAGAACAACGAGGTAGCTAAAAAACAATCCAAGGCTACCTTTGATCGCCATGTCAACCTTCGTTCATTTCACAAAGGTGACCTCGTCCCGACTTACGATATCTCTCATGATACCTTTGGCCACAACAAATTTGAGTCACTCTGGCATGGCCCATACATTATCCAACATTGCCTTACCAAAGGTGCATACATCCTGGCCTTCCCTGAAGGTCTCTCTCTCAAAGATCCCATCAACGGGTTGTATCTCAAGAAATTTTACGCTTAAACGTAGTCATTCTACTTTAGGTTATTTATTTTACAACGTTTTTAATCTATTTTTTCCCTCCCTCACGTCTAAACTATCCTTTGTGCTATTGACAGATGCTTCCTCCACCAGCCTACCACATCGGTTACACCGATGGTGCCAGCCGTTGGACACAAAATCTCGCTTCGAATACTTGGGCTCTCTACACCCCCTCACATGAAATGCTCCATTCGAGTGGCATATGTTTGGGTTCAACAACCAACAACAAGGTCGAATACATCGTCGTCATCAGCCTCCTGGCCTATGCCTAGCATCATCATATTCATCACCTTAGCATCTTCCTCGACTCTCAGCTATTCATACTCCAGCTCAACAATGTGTACCGCATCCTTGATCCTTGCCTCTTTTGCAAATACCTCCAGGTTAGACTTTTATCTCGACATTTTGATTCCATTACATTTACACATATTCCAAGACAATTGAATCAAATTGCGGATAACCTAGCTAATATTGTGTTAGACTGGCATATATCACATCAAGCTACCTCTACACATACATAAACATATAACACAAACTGTCATCACATATATAGATTAGACATTATCAAAAAACATGTAAACACCACATAGATCTCAAAAATGTATACTCATGTATATATCAAAAGGTCCACAGTGCCATCCAACTGTTTACATACAAAAATACAACTATCCACAGGGCAATGAAGCACCTCGGTACAAAATGGGCTCACTAGCCTATATACAAAAAATATATATACATCAATTCATAAGAGAACCACTCATGGTGCCTCTAGAGCACCACCGCCAACTCCTCCCGCAGGTGGTGGCGGCCCACCACCACCTGCCCAAGGAGGTGGTGCTCCCCGCATTACCGGCCCCTCCTGCCCCAGTGGCAGTCCTCCGGTCATCATCACAACAACCACTTCTACTCATCATACTATGGCCCGCCATAGCGGTGTCACCCCCACACACTGCTCCAGGAAAGCCTCATCCTGGATGCGAGACCATATGCCCTCAGGCACATCCTTTAACACCGCCTCTAGACAACGGCGTATGTCTTCAAAATCCACTTCGGCAGCCGCCGGAGGAGCATGTGATGGCCCAAAACCAGGGTCATCAAACCAAAGTCTCCTCACTGCCCTCTTCGGATTAGCAGGTTGCACCGCGACGTCCTCACATCGACATCTCTCTCCCTGCGACAGTCTCTTCGGCTCCTGACGAGCTGACGCTCTCTGCAACTCCACCTCGCGCCTGCGAGGTGCCACATCTGCACATACAAACAAACAATAGATAGTATAAACATCTATATCATATATATATATATAGAATTCTATCTCACAAAACACAAAAACATACATATCAACATCATCAATCAACATACCTCGGTGGTCAAATACCTCCCCTTGAGGTAACACCATGTCTGGGTCATCCTAGAAGTCAACCCTGGCATAGGTGTACTGTAGTATCACCTACGACATATGCTGTCATACCTGTGCCACCTCTGCAGTGAAGAAGTGGCCACCCTCGCCACCACCATGGTGAAGAAACATGGTCGACCACCGCCTTAGCCATGGCTCTTGCGCCCCAGATGCACCCAATAGAATCCTAGGGCACAACATTGGCACCCTCTCCAAAAACCAGGCCACCAGGATGGACCTAAAGGCAAACTCCCCTGTATCTGTGGACCAACAGTGGTCCAACTACCCTGCCATCCTCAAGTGCAGCGTAAGCCCCCAGGCAAAATGATTGTCAGCCAACACTCTCCCCATGACCCTTAGCTGGCCACCATTGATCCGCTGTGTCACCAGTGAACCATACACTCTCACAATCATCATTGCTATGCAGTGATGTGCTAGGGAATCCATCACCCCGATGCTCACCATTGAGCCGGACATACAGTTCAACCCCGAACAATATCTCCGGCACACCGTCGCGAGTGATGTATCCCTAGGCAGAACCAGCTCCGTCGGTAAAGGCGTTCCCCGAAATGGGAGCCCAGACAAAAAGTACACATCCTCCAGTGTAGTGAAGGGAATCTCCTCTCCCCGCACTATGAAGCAGTGCAGGTCTAGAATCCACATCCAGATAATAAACTGTAGGAGATACTCCTGCACCCATATCAAGGGGCACTCAAAGAACTTCTGCATCCCATAGGTTGCCAAAGTCGCACGTACGCCTAGCTCCTCAATAGCCACGGCATCTTGCAGCTGGGACCAATCCCACTCTTGCCAACCAACCAACATCGTTCACATATCTCACCTACACAACACAAAACCTTCCTCAGTCAACCACATGGACAATCAAAAACATCAAAAAGACACATTTTATACCTGTCAACCTTGCCTCCACGACGTGGTTTTTTTTCACCCACCGGCGCACACACATGCACGCCTGTACACCCCATAGGTGCACACATATACGCACCTATTCACTACATAGGTGCACATGAGTGTGCCCCTGTTCACTACACAGACGTGCTGTCAGGTGCGCCTGTTCACTCTATAGGCGTGCACATGTGTGCACCTGTTCAACGGACAGGCACGCACACGTGCACACCTGTTCAGCAGACAGGCATGCCCATCATGCGTGCCCTTAATTCCCTTAACTACAGTCCCATATGCGTGTATCCGGTGAAAATGCATCCATGTGTGTGTGCCTATTACCAGATCGCCCACGCATGTGGGGCCCATACCCCCTAAACACCTCTATACGACCCTCCGTAAAGCCCCTGCCCAAAAAATGAAATCCTAATTCTATGTAGGATGATTAGACCACTAAGATGATGCTCGTGGGTCCTCAATCGGATGCCTCATCCTCCCCGGATCTCACAATCTCCTCTAAATGCTTCTCGTCCAATCACTATAGCAACAAGTACAAATGAGGTGGCAATGTGGGCCCTATAGCTATATATAGGCCTTTTTTCCAAACTTCCAGTCACCATTCCAGGATCCCACAGTGTCCATTTCTCGATCTGTCTTTAGCCACGAGATCAACATCCTGTCATCTACATCACAAGAGTCCCTGGGTCTCTTTTCAGCCTAAGCCCCGGGGGTGCCATTTTTCATACCCTGATCAGGCACGCATACGCATATTCACACATATCAAATAAATGCTCATATGTTCAATTCTCTTCAAATATTGTTCATGTAAGGTATTTGGTTTTCATGTGTGTAGGTACTTGGCCATCATATATCAACACAACCCCTTCAGGTATATACTTAGCACTGGCATGTAGTCATTCCCTCTGAATCTCACTTACATTTCCAGTCACACCCTCTGACATTTGCCTCTAGGATCCCCATTTCCAGCTCTGCAGTACCCACACCTCCATTTTCATCTTCGGTACTATCACCCGGTAGCACTCTTACCCACATGAGTTGTCCCATTCATAGCACCCTTTTGCGCTTTTGACACTCATGTCGTTTTTCAAAAAACCCTTTAGGGATGGGAGTCCCGATAGTCTTACATCATGTCGTGAATCAACCACATACTCCTTCTGCTCATTTTTCTAGCTTTCCCACACAGAATCTCATATTATCTCTTCACGGTTCTATTTTTTAAATGCACCTTTGTAGTATCATGAACCCTCCATTTCATCCACAATCAGTTTTCCCATCTGCAAATTTCCCTTCATTTCACTTACCTCATACAACAACCCACCCATGGGGCCCCCACCCGTCATCTGTTCTCCGAGCAAATTATTCCCTACATGAGCCAACCATATCACACTGGGGCACCCATTTCTGTATTTGTACACTTCCCCCCAATTATTTGTTATTTATTGTACAAACACTTTTTCAGTCGTTACATTACCTTTTTGTCATCACCTTTGGGTGACCTACTTCCCTTTTTTGGCCAACCACAACCCATGTCACCCTTGGTTGGATCACTACTTATCATCCACCCTTACCGGCATCGTCCATATCTTTAGAGTACCCCATAGGCCACTTACCTCTGCCCTCTGAATTTGTTCACCTTGTCCCTCCTGTGGCACAACTTATCCTTGGTCTTGTCGTCCCCCTGACACTCGACCTTGTTGAACAGTTGCGACCACTTTTTCTCTCACACATACTCCAACCAAGGGCAGTATTGAGTCTTCCCACATCTTGGCTTCGTCCAAGTACATCCTCCACTTCCTTACTTCACCAAGTCGATTTCACAAAGCCATTTTCTTCTGGGAGTCACATCCCCCTTTTGTCGACATCAACACAGTTTTCCAGAAGGGCGGCAGTATCTTGATTCTCATTATCCATTCAATGAGTGATCTCAGACGACACAGGGTGAACCACCATTGCTCCCTGCTACCATTGACCTCCATAACATTTGACGCCAACACTTTCTCATGTTACAGTGGGTCTTACTTTGTGACTATTGCAATTAGTTCTTTCATTTGCCAAACACCTCTAAACTTGGCTGGGATATCAATGCCCACATAATCAGTGATACTTATTACCGCAATCACTACCTATTATTCATGTTATGTTCATCTACAGAATTGTGTTCTGCCTTTATCACAACTACCCCCGAGGGCACTGCAGTTTTCTACACCAACACTTCAGTCATCTTTTTGGAGTTACATGACACGAGCATGGGGCATGCCCGCCTCGTTTGTACACAGTTTTCTATTTTACACACCTCATGGCAGATTGGGTCCTACCGGTTCCTTTTTCTCTCCAACGGATCACTTTGTACGATCCCACCATCGCTCTCTCTTACAACAACATTCTTAGTAGAATAAACATTGATGGGTTTCGGCTATACGTATGCTCCTAACCTCATCCATCAGGGGGCATCTATTATCACTGAAATTTCATCTGCACATGGTTACAAGAACTCAGCATAATCAAACAGTGATGAAGTCATCCATGGACTTGAATAAATACAAATTATTGAAAAATTTAAGGGCGCTATGAAGACACTGGGTGCGCGTGCACATGCGTGAAACAGAAGCATCAAATTCACGCACATGCGCACGATGGACGACTATTATCACAAAAATCCGCACACCTGCTAAACGACACATTTATGAGAGTGGTCGGCCTCCCACCCACTTATGGTTCAACTCCCAAGCCGATTTGACCCTCAAATCTGGTCTGGATTCGACTGGATGGCTGGTCAAAGACCTAGGAATGACCTAATTAGCCTCTTTTCACACTACAAAGCAGTTAAACAATAGCTCAAAGGAATGCTATAAAAAGGCCATGGATGCACCTCATTTTTCAAGGAATTCAAAGTAATGTTATGCTGCCTCTATTCTCTTGAGGATTCGACCCTTGTCAAGAGCATATTTTCACCATTGCATTGGACAATCCATCTCACCCATTGAGTGGATTTGTAAAGACTTCTTTCATCATTTTCCATTTTTCTTTATTGTAAGAAGAGCTAGCTAGTGGGGGTCCAAGAACCCTCCCTTGGTGGAAGAAGGGACTCATAGTCCCCTTTCTTCTTGGTGTATTGTTTCACTAATAGATCAGCCTCAACATTGGTGACATGGGTGTTATGGTTCTTTTTGTTTCTATGTCCCTATGCTCATGAATTTAGTTGTTATTTCATTTCTTAGTTTAATTCTTAATTGCAATTTTTTTATTTCTTTCCCTAACTCTTTTCGTTGCAGCTGTCCTGCTCAGCAAACCCAACTGAGCTTGAAATAACCTCTATTTTTATCACTAAGGTGACGGAAGAGGCACAACAATTTCCATCGCTAATACTGACCGTCCTTACCTTTTGTTCTAGATCACTTTCTGCCCTGCTGATATTTACCTCAAATAACCCATGGACTCTTCTACTTAAAGCGTCTGCTACTTTATTTTATTTTCCCTTGATATGTCTGATTTCGAAGTCGAATTATTTCAAGAAGGCTAACCATCTGGATTTCCATGCATTGAGCTATGGTTGACTAAACAAATATTTCACACCGCTATTATCCATCAATAGTAGAAATTTTCTGCCCATTATATAGTGTCACCACATTTTTAAGGCATGTATTACTGTTGCCAATTCTAAGTCATGAGTGACATAATTTCTCTCGTGTTCTTTTAATTTTTGAGACTTGTAACAAATCATGTGCCCTTCCTGAGTTATAACACCACCTAGTCCCTCTTTACTTGCATCAACACATACTGTGAAGTCTTTATCTGGGTCTGCTACCTTCAAAATGGGCGTCGATGTCAATAATTTTTTCAAATTGTTAAAACTGTCTCAACACTTTTGTGACTAATTAAACTTGGTCCCTTTCTTTTGTAATGACATGATAGGTTAGGCTATCTTGAAAATCCTTCTATAAATCTGCAGTAATATACGGTGATTCCCATGAATGACCGAATATCTGTTATATCCTTAGGTACTGGCCATTCCATAATGGATTTTATCTTCTCCGGGTCTATGACAATGCCTTATGCTAAAATTAAATGTCCCATATATTGTATTTCTTTTTGATAAAAGTCACACTTGTCAAATTTGGCATACAGTTTGTGTTTCCTCAACGTTTGCAGAACTATCCTTAAGTGTTCATCATGTTCTTTTTTCATTTTTGAATAGACCAGAATATCGTCGATAAATACTACTACGAACTTGTCTAAGTACTGACTGAAAATGTTGTTCATCAAGCACATAAATGTGGTTGGCGCATTAGTGAGTCCAAAAGGTATGACTATAAACTCATAGTGTCCATATCTTGTTCGAAAAGATGTTTTGTTTATGTCTGGTCCTTTATCTTAACTTGATGATAACCAGATTGTAAATCCAATTTTGGAAAGATCTTGGCCCCACCAACTTGATCGAACATATAATTTATCCTTGGTAAGGGGTATTTGTTATTAATAGTCATTTTGTTCAGTTGTCTATAATAAATACATAGTCTTAGAGTATCATCTTATTTTTTCACAAAGAGGACTAGTGCTCCCCATGGTGAGACACTTGGTCTGATATACTCTTTGTCCAACAATTCCTGTAATTGTATTTTTAATTCTGTCGGTTCTGGTAGACTCATTTGGTAGGGTGCTTTTGAGATAGAGGCTGATCCGGGTACTAAGTATATGGAGAAATCTATTTCCCTTCTAGGAGGTAATTTTGTTATCTCATCCACAAACATGTCTCTGAATTCACGTAGGACAACAAAGTATTCTAACTTGGGATTATCTTCTTTTTCTAATAGGTTCATCACTTGGATGGCGTAAACTTGACATCCCTTTATAATACATTTCTTGAGTTGCATCGCTGAAACTTGTCTGACTGATATAGGTTTTGGTATGTCTTGGGTTGTTCTAACAGTGCCAAAATTGTCTTTATAGCTAAGTATATTTATAACTAAGTATCTTTGTATAATAGTCTAGTACTTCTTTGTGATGTTCCAAACAATCCATCCTGATAATCACATCATAATATCCTAGTGGTAGGATGTTTAGATTGGTCCTTATCTTTTGACTATCTAAGCTGAACTCAAGATCAGAAATAAAGTCAACTACTTTTCTTTTAGTACCTATTTCTAGTTGTACAAGCCATGACTTTGCGTGTTTCATTTTCTTAAGTTTATTCAACTCTACTACAATGGGAGTAATATAACTTAACGTAGCTCCAAGGTCAATTAAAACAAAAATTCGAGTGTCATTGATTTTACCTTCGATTTCTACCACCGAGGACTGGTGATCAGCTTGTCGACCATCTATGGCTACATTTATCCGATGCAGACTTCTGCCCATGTCTCCCACTGTCGAGGCTTCTTGCAAATTGTGAACAAAAGTTCTATTGGCTAAAATTAAACATGGATAGTTCCTCCTTAGATTAGGCTCTCTACACTCCCAACACTTTAATGGCTCATGGGAGTTGTCCCCAAACTTCTTCATTCCCAGGTTTACCGGTTACCGCTACCTTGCGTATTCAGATGATTGGAGTGAAAATCCTTCCTTGGGAAACTTTTTTCTGCATCCTGATAAGGAGTTGGCTGGTATCCCTTCTTCTGCTGGTTCATTCGACCTTGCTTCTTATCCTTTCAGACCTTGGGAAACACTACCCGCTATTTATACTGGTCATATCACATCCGTGCTTTGTTGAATACCTCACTCAAGGATTTGGGACTGTCAAACTCAATTCTGTCCCGGTAGGCCTGTGGTAAACAACTTAAGAATCGATGGATTTTTACCTTATCCTCCTGGATGTATAGTACGAACCTTAGTAGTTCCAGAAATTTATTCATAAGGTCCTCCATCATCATCTATCTGAGTTGTAACTCGTAAAATTCTTTCGTCTTCCTTTCATAATATCTTTCAAAAAGGTAATGTTTCTTGAAATACTTTTTAAAGTCAAACCATTCCAACTGTTTCTCCTTTAGGCCCTTGGCCAATTTCAGATCCTGCCACAAATACTGGCCTTCCCCTTCATGTTGTAGATGGCCATTCTGACCTTCATGTTGCTGGAATAGTTGTAGATCTGGAAGTATTTTTTTGATGTCCAACAACCATGCCTCAGCTTCTTCTCCTGTCCTGGATTCTCTGTCAAAGGTAGTTGGTTTAATCTTTTTAAATTCTCTTTCAAGGTGGCTTGTTTGTTTTCTTTTTTTGTCTGGTATAGTTTTATCTTTAGCTGAAGGTGTCCCTTCAGAAGAACTATCTCCTTTTTCTATTTCCACACCATAATTCGTGGAGGACCTTTTGTTGACCTCCTCATCATGGTTATCATCTTTCGGGCTTTTCTTGGTTACTATACTACGCAACATGACTTCATTTATCTCTTGTTGTTCCTACTGTGCTTTATTAAATTTTTCATTGTTGGCCTTGAAAACTTATAGTTCAACAATAAGATTCCTCATTGTTTCCAACACCTCCACGGGTGAGCTTCCATCACTGTTCTGTCTTGGATCTCCAGGAGGTCCTTTGTATAGATTCCCTTCTATCATGAATTCTGCACCTTCTTGGGATTCCATAATCAACACAAAACAGAAAGGCTTTTTGTTTGTAACCACAAGATTTATTAGTTTTTTCATAAATCAGAATATATACTAAGCAATCAATGTGGCCCTGTTCAGGCCCAATGTTGTAACTTTCTCTATGATACCATATGTAATGTACCTCAAATTCACCATAAAAAAATAAAAAATCTATGACATAATTCAATTTCATTTAAGCTTAGAATTTAAGAGAAGGTAAGATTCATTTATGTCCATAATGACATTATTACACTAGTTAAGTTTACTTCGATCAAAAAAGATTATATGGATAAATTCTTCCATAATTCTATCACTTCCCTTAACTCTAATACTACTCTAACATGCTTATATGTATTTAGGAAGTATCTAAGCTTAGGTCAAAGGAACCTTTAAGAGATCAAAGAGATAAAGCTCAGGTGGGAGCACAACTGTCATTAGATCAGTTGGAGAAAGGATCTGTGTGCACAGAGTTTAACCTCTAGGAGGATGTGTAGGAGAACAACTGAAATGAATGGTGGAGACACTTCGGGGAGAAGTGCCGAAATTGCGAGAGTCGTTGGATCCAGAAAATATGCACGAGGTTTAAACTTGGTGCATGCAGGGGAGTGAAGACTCTCCGAAATTCTGAAAAGGAGAAAGATGGGATTTGATCGTGACCGTTGATAATCCCGAAAAGATCACAACTGTTGATCGTGGCTAAAGGTCACAGTTGTCCTTCGGAGGGACATGTGGTTGTCGGTCGTTGTTTCGGTACCCAGGAAACCAAAGGGAAAGACTCCTCATTTTCGGAAGTCATGAAATCCTGGTACACAAAACCCCAAATCAGTTTAGCATGAATAGGTTTCGTCATTTCGGCACTCGAAAATCCCAAAGGAAATACCCCTCGTTTTCGCAAGTCGCGAAATCCTGGTACACAAAACCCTAATGTGCTTTGTGGAGTTAGCCCTAGGTCATTGGGTGTAGTCGCATGGATGGGGCTAAAGGAGGAGCCAAATACCGTTAGTCCATTTTCGTCATTTTGGGACTCGGGAGTTCGAAGGGCCTAGAATCATTTCCACCAGAGTCACGAAATCCCAAATCACGAAACCCCAAAACCCCAAACCCTGAAACCCTGAAGTACTATATGTATAGGCTTCTTCCAATTAAATTATTCAAAGATAGATATGCTAGAACTTCAATTATAGAAGTCAACATATGCCAATAAATAGATCAGTACCTTTCAATCTCATCTATAGATAGATAATCCTACCTAGAATTTTGATTTCAGAGTTAAATATGCTCCTATAGGTGGATCTGTTCTTCCAAGTTCATATGTAGATAGTTTTGTCTAGCGTTTTGTTTCAGGAGGAACCATTCCCAAAATTTAGTCTTTGAACATAAACTTGTTACAATGAACATATGTCATCCATGGAAATTATTTCAACTAAGCGCAATTAGACACATAAAATCAAATACATGAATCATTTAAACAAAGACTGAGCATATTTTAAAAGAAGATAAAATACAAAGTTGATATTTCGACATTCAGGATTTTCTTATTACATATGCATGGAGTTCCTTTTCTTTTCTAAACCCCGAAATCTCGAACCCCAAAACCCCAAAATGTTGGGCCCACAGTGCTTTCGCATTTCACGATTCGACACTTCTTGTTTCATTTAGTTTATGCATCAGGTGTTCGAAATACCCAAAAGTCTGAACCCCGAAATCTCCAAATGTTGGGCCCACAGTCCTTTCTCATTTCGTGATTCGACACTTCTTGTTTCATTTTGTTTATGAATCAGGTGTTCGAAAACCCCGAAATCCCGAACTCCAAAATCCTGAAATGCTGGGCCCACAGTCCTTTAACATTTCGCGATTCGACACTTCTTATTTTTTGTTTTGTTTATGTATAGTTATTAAAACAGAAAAGTATAAATATGAATAGATGAATTAGTACATCCTTGGGCAAAGGAAATTTCTGTAATAAAAAAGGGTGCATCCAGTTCCTTTACTGTTAAAGTAGTTCATATAATAGATCTTTCATTGCAAATTATATAGTATGATTTCTGTTTTTGTATTCTCTTGTTCGAAATACCTTTATACGGGTTAGGTTAATGAACTATAAGGGAAACTAGTATAATAGTCGGTCTTCCTACCTCAGCTACAGATATGTCTCTACATAGTCTGTTTAATGGAAAGGAAAAAGTGGCATAGTTTACAAAACTCAGAATGTTGTTCCTGGCATTATTCATGCAGTTAGATTAATGAAATTACAGCATAACCTTCACTCCCAATATACCAATGTCAACATTGATTTCACTCAGAAAACAAATAAAAATAGAAAAATAACAGTGAATCTAATTTAGAGGAGATTTCTTCCAGAATTTTTCCATGCATAATCCTTTCAACTATCATAACCAGTAAAAGGCCAATTCTATCGTTCATTCAGAAAGGGGGTCACTCGAGATTATATTTACCCCATGTTCTCTGTCAATCTGTAGGCTTCATGAATTTGAACTGATTTTTCCTACACATTATTATCTATCATATTTAGTATATGCATTACATCCGTGATTGAATCATTCACCAGAGAATGGAAATTATTTCAGTTCAGATTTTAATAAATACATGACATCAAATATCAAATCATTCGAACAGAAAATGGAAATCATTTCAGTTTCATTTAAACAAATACATTGGATTAGATAAAAATCATTCAGACAGAGAAGAGTAGAGCAATAGATCTGAACCAACTTGTGGGAAAACAAAGGGAACAACCACGTTCCTCCCAACCGTAGAATAGGGTAGCCAAAACCACTTGCCCGATCCACCCCCTAGTCTGACCATGAATCCATGAGGACGAACTTGGAATACTCCTCATCAACAATTTCCATAATTCCAACAGTTATCCTCTTGCCTCACACTTACTCAGCAGTGCTCATAACAACAAGGAAAATCCGTTTCAGCAGACTCCTCTTGCCTCACACTTAATCCATAGTGTTCATAACAACAAGAGAACTCAAAATATTTTATGAATCATACTTGGCAGCATCCCGCCTCCTCGCATATGCTATTTATCAATGTTGACCAGGTCTTTTCCCCCCCCTTAGGGAATTTTCGCAGCTTTCTAAATCCTTGATTTTCAGGGGTTGCCAATGGCCAAATCTCTGATTTTCCACTTGTAATAATCAGCCCAGAGGTAGTTCCAAGTTGCTCCCCACTCATGGAGTCATGGTCAGCTGATTTTAACATGTTTGTTCCATTTGTCCTCCTCCAATTAATATAAATATTCTATTTTTTTATATAAGTGTCATAGTCAAATAGTTAGTTGAGTCCAATTAGAACTCTGCCCAACAGTCATAATAATTAATTACAAATATCAAATTCGGAATTCGGAATTGCCATAAATGGAAATTTTTTTCCAAATTTGAATTTACTAAAAATGGAAATAAATTTCCAGCAAATTTAAATTTCAAAATTATTTTATTTTTGGGGATATCACACAATTATCTTAGAATCTATATCTACCATAAGCTCAATTGGAACCATGGCGTTGAAAAAAGAATAAATGGAGGATGGAAATTTTATTAAGGGCTAAAAAACAATTGCAAATCAGTATAAGTTTGGATTTGGGATAAAATAAACTCCTCTTTAACGCTCTTGTCACTCTAGTTATATTACATACATGTGAATTTTAGGGTTGCGGTATATCTAGAGAATCCTAGAGAAAGATAGAACCGATTGAAATTAATTTTATAACTTATAATCTCAAAATAAGGGAAATACACCTTATCCTATCCTCCTTATAAAAGAAAGTCTTTCCACCATTGAGACCATTGTTATGATTAGATACATGATGTACAATAACAAGATAAACAACATGGACGACAAGAGGCTCATGAAAAATTGCTTCAAACTCTATCCAAAAGCACCAACATCTTAGCCAAGGATGGCATAAAGATGTCAATTCTTGGCTAAATCATTGGGGAATACAAGAAGAAGGCATCTTGGAAAATATTGATAATATTACAAATATTATCACTTGTAAATTTAAGGAGAATATGTGGTGTGATAAAGAATTAGTGGGTAAAAGTGCAAAGAAGAAAATATTGTTGAAATAAGAAAAACTCTCATGAGCTACATAGTGAAACTCGGTGTTGCAAAACACCTAAAACACCATGGGATGAGAGAATCTCTCACCTTTCTGACACTAAGCGTGTAGAAGATGAAAAACACTTCCTCTTGGATTGTCTTGCCTATACCCATCTTAGATCCCAATTTAAAAACATTTCTCACATTAATGACCTTCCTAACTTCCTAAGTCATCAAAACTATGGTGACATTGGAATGCTTCTCTCAATACTTTTTAAACATGTAGAAATTCAATTTTAAAGAAATTGAAGTAATCTATTACCAATTGACATCAGTAACTTTAATCATATCATCAATAAAATTGAAATTAAAAATATTAAATATAAAAAAAAACTAAACCAATTATTAGGAAATGTGTGTTTCTTGATTATTAAATTAAATTTAAATAATAAATATAAATGGTCAAATTACAAAGTGATCAAAATTGATATAAAAGATTAATAGAAAAGAATGAAAAGTGATCCTAAAAGCTAAGATACTAAGTCAACCTCCTTTCCT
>ML827406.1:147224-166043 GCA_009831015.1 Picea engelmannii | reverse complement strand
TTTGAAGACCAAAAGATAGAGGTTGACCTCATCTTGAGGAGCTCTCCTTATCTTTTGTGAATTAGTTTTGACTTTCTATTTTTAGAATATCAAATCCATTGTTTTAGGATCTGAAACTGATTGTAAGAGGCTATAAATCCAAATACATTTGGAGCTCTAAGGGGGTTCGACTTAGAATACTATGATGTTGCCTCTGTAACACCGAGACTTATTCTTATTTTATGAAAAATTTCAAGCTTCTTTCAGTTGGGTGGTCAGATTTTCTTCTTTTGTTTGCTTATAGTTTATGAGTGAAATTTCTTTGCTGATGCTCATTCAATTTTGCAGTGACTGTCATCTCACCGATTAATTGTTTTAGTTGATGATCATAATCTATTTCCTCGGTTATTAAACCCATTGTACTTGTTGGTATGAAGTGTAATCTAGTGTAATAGCTCATTTCTTCCCTCATTTAATCAAACTTTGTCTGACTGCATGACTAGAAAGCCTTGTGAGATTTCGTATTTCTAGACGGTCTTGAAAACATAGTCCAGCCTTTGGATATTCATTTTGATCCACAAAAACCACATCAAATATTAAGAAAATATTTCCAAAAAGAGTTAGTTACCAGGCATCTCCGACTTACATCCTAGGAGAGTTTCCTGGAGTGATAACAGGCACAGTAATATTTTCATATCCCTTTATGAAATTCCTGTAGTACCCTGTGTGCCCCAATGTTTCTCTCAATTGGCGCACTGACTTTGGTGGTGGTAAATTGACAATAACAACAATCTTTGCAGGGTCTACTATAAATCCCTCTTTGCCCAAAATGTGTCCAAATAGGATGCCAAACGATGTACTGAATATACATTTCTTAATTTTCAAGGAAATATGACATTTTCTACATATTTCTAACATTAACCTTAGAATTTCTACATGGTCCTTCAACAAACTGAATAGTGTCCAATCATCCAAATAAACTTCTAAAAACTTGTGTATGAGATCCTTGAATGCAAGTACTACAACTCTAGAAAATATTGTTGGTGCATTCTTTAAACCAAATGGAATTACTGTGTACTTATATGACCAACACTCTATTGCAAATGTAGTTTTGTACCTATCCTCCAGAGTAATTTTGATCTGATGGTAACCTGAAAATCCATCTGTGAAGGAGTACACTTTTTGTCCTCCCACATTCTCTAAAAACTCATATGTAAATGGAGTAGTAAAAGGATCATGTACGCATGCATTATTTAACTTCCTCATATCCACACATATCCTAATCCCTCCAGTCTTCTTTTCTTGGACCACCATTGGACTAATCCACTCTTATTCTTCCACATGCTCTATGATTCATGATTCTAGCATTTTGTCAATTTCTACCTTAAATTTCTTCTTATAGATGAGGTTTAATATGTATGGTATATGTCTAATTGGTCTTGCATCTAGTCTGAGGGGTATCTTCATTTATCCTAGTTCTCTTGATTCCCCTTTCATCTCTGAAAATTTGGTTGGGAATAAATCACTATAACCGTGTAGTAATTCAATTATCTTCTCCATTGTCTCATTGTCCCAGTAATATCCAATGTTGGGTATCTTGGGATTTTCTTCATTACCAATATTGACCTTTTTAATCTTCATAGGTGTAGTGAACTCTTATGTTTTTAATTGGGGTCCTTACAACCCTCTTTCTCCTTACCCTTCTACTATATGTATGTCATGTGGTTTTTCCTCTGCTTATTCATCCTCTGTGACCTGATAACAGTAAACTAATTGTTCAATTGTTTATTTTATGTAATCTCTGTCTATTTTCACTGTATCTACCCCATATTGTTAAAATATCTTATTTTTTATCCTCTATAATGCTAAATCCACCCATGGATTTTCACTTTTAAATAAAAAGGTCCTAATAAAGTTCTACTACATTGCGCCCCAACTCACAATTTCTCTGCGCAATTCCTGCTCCTTATACGAGTTACTAGGTATTCCTTCTAATGTATGAATAAAGTAATGCATCCATTCCCCTGGTGGTACCAATATCCAGTTAGTGACACAATAATTTATGTGATGTCTTGGGTTCCCTCTCCCATAATACTTATGTAAGGGTCTATCGTGTTGATCCCTACCAAATATTACGCGCATAAGTCGCTTACATTGATACCAATCCTGAATTATCTCCTTATGTGCACCCCAACCATTGTGCAGGTGTGTCTCTTAGTAATATATCCAACACTAGTAATCTATGACTATCTTAAACCTCTAATTCAAACTCTATCAGGAAGTTTTCTAAATTGTCCTCTTCAGTAAATGTGGCATCCATCTTACTATGCATGTAACTATGGCGCATCTCCTAGTAGAGACTTAATGCAATATTTGCTTCCAGTTTTATACTCCATTATCTGAATCTAACATGTCTGAGTTGATTGTTACGGTCCTAACCCGCACATAGGTAGAAAAATATATTTGGATGTAATAGAGGTCAATATTAATAAGGCCTTGCAATCAAATAGAATAAGTCCAGTGTAAGAAGACCTAATAGAAGATTTCTCTTCTAGAAGGATCTTCCTCTATATTCTTCTTTTGATAGACATATTTAGTATAAATAGAAGTCGAGGGTATGAGAACCCTATCTTTGAGATTACTGTAATAGAGCTCTGCTCAACTGGAGGTTTCCCCCTCGAAGAGGCCTATGAACATTGCTCTCAGAATCAAAGTGTTATTTCTTTTGTTATTCTTATATCATTTCAGTGTTATTGTGGTGATTGTTCTGGTTATATTACTGTTATTCTACTATTTCTAGCATTTTATTTATGTTCTGCATAATTTTTATATCTGGTATATTACAAGTGGTATCATAGCACTTTCCTTGGCAGAAATTGTGGGTAATTTTTTTTTCCAAGGTAGAGACCTATTCCGGCATCTTTAAGCCATAGAGATTTGTTGTTACGTGCATAAACCTATGGTTGAGGTCTTTATACATGCAATAAATACAAGTGGTTCTTAAGTGAACATAAATTGGCCACCCTTGTAACCCCTATTGGTACCCCTTCGAGTGGTAGTGCATCAGAAAACACCTGTGTATGGATCGACCTAGATTTCCTGAATCCCTCTTTATATAAATCGATCGGTCACATGACTGCTATAGTGACACAGAGAACAACACTCGGGAAGATACTCTCTAGTACCTGGGTAGTCGGGTAGTATGGCTAAGGGTATGGTCTATCCTCCTTAGTTAGTTCCTGAGATATTGGGTCGACTACTACTGTTGGACCTCGCACGTATATCAGAGAGATATAGCACAGGGAAAACCCTTGTCTGTAGAACCATTGAACACCTAACCCTTGGGTAAAGAAACATAAACAAATCAAAATAGAAAATATCTATTTCCGTGCAACTATGTTCGGGTTGCCAAGTAACTACACATTTCTTCTTGGTTAAGAATTTGGGCATGTCTTCCTTATCACATTCATACATATCATTTTTCATAAAAATATCTTACCCAACCCGCCCCTTTTCAATTCCCTCGTCCTCATGGCCCATACTCGTAGCCAAGACTTGGAAGCTCACTTCAATACCTTACATTCTAGTCTCATAGAAACCCAACAAGAAGTGAAACAACTTAGTGCCAATGTTGTCGCCATCAATACAACCATCCAATCCTCAATGGAGGAAATCAAACAAGACCTGACCACCCATCTTGAATCTATATTTTCATCCCTCTGCACCAAGTTTCATATCCCTACAAATAACACTTCCTCTGACTCACCTCCACACACTGAAGGTGAACATTCCTCTCAATCCCATAACTTTCAGCACCATCACTTTCAACATGACCTACGCCTTCCGCGGGTGGATGTGACCAAATTTGATGGCTCGGACCCCACTGGTTGGGTAACCCAAATGCAACATTATTTCCCTTTATATGGTATTACATATGACGTATCCAAACTCTGGCATGGTGTTCTCCATCTAGATCAAGAACGTTGGCAATGGTGGCAATGGAGAAAATCGCCACGTCAAGGGTATATTGCTTGGACACACTTTGTGGCGGAGATTTATAAATGCTTTGACAATGACACCAACCATTTGGACCATTTGAAAAAGTTGAAACAATCAGGAACAATGGAAGACTTTATAGTTTCCTTTGCGAACCTAGCTTTTGGGACAGAGGGCATGTCTGATGCCTTTTTCCAAGAGTCTTTTATCAATGGCCTCAAGGATGAGATTCGATCCCATGTCCTCATGGCTCGGCCTCAGAGTTGGGTGGAGGCTACTAAAAGAGATAAATAATCACAACAGGTTGTATCTTATCAAAACCAAAAACCCTCCTTTATTCCTCGCCCTAAACCAATAAATCCCACTACTCCCTCCACTCCACTAAAGATCCAAAAATTGACTAGGGCTGAAATGGTTGAACACCAACTCAAAGGCCTTTGTTATAATTGTGATGAAAAATATTTCCTGGGCCACAAGTGTAAGGAACAAAAGATTTTTATGGCCATCTCCGAGGATATTTTGGAAGAGGATATTGAAACCCCCCTTTTGTCTCAGTGACCTGAAACCACTGACATAACCCCTCCCTTAGACCCTCCCGAAGTAGAACCAATGATTTCCCTCAATGTTCTCACTGTCTTCTTTGTGCCCAAACCCTCAAGCTAATCGGTTACATCAAGCATCAGAAGGTCATCATTCTGGTTGATAGTGGAAGCACCCATAATTTTATTCATCGCCACATTGCCCAAGAATCTCATTGCTACATCCATGTCGTTAATAATTTCCAAATCATGATTGCGAATGGTGGCTCCATTAAATATGGAGGGCATTGTGAAAATGTGCGTCTCCAAATTGGTGACTATAACCTAAAATATCATATGTTAGCTATCGACATGGGCGGTTGTGACATTGTGTTGGGTGCAAACTGGCTAAGGACTTTGGGTCCCATTCTCATGTATTTTAAGGAATTAACCATGCAATTTGAACAGGAGGGCCACCAATATAATTTCTAAGGCTTCATCTTCAGTTCACCTAAGATCATTAGTTCCCATCGCATGGAAAAATTGATCAAAAAAGGACATTCTGGTGTTGTTTTCCAACTCCATGCCATAAAAGCAACATAGACACCCTCGGTGTTGCAAGACCTCCAAGCCATCCTTTATAAACATCAAGTGGTATTTTCCACTCCCTAGGGGCTCCCTCCTTCCCATGGTGTTCATGATCATTCCATTCCCTTTGTACCTAGAATCCTTCCTCCCAATATCCATCTGTATCGTCACCCCTTTTCCCAAAAAAATGAAATTGAGAAAATGTTCCAGGAACTCCTTAATGCAGGCGTTATCCTCCCTAGTATGAGCCCCTACTCTTATCATGTGGTCATGGTCCTGAAGAAAGAAGGTTCTTGGTGAATGTGTCATGACTTCCGTTCCCTCAAAAAACTTACCATTAAAGACAAATTTCCCATTCCTGTCATTGATGACCTCTTGGATTAATTGAGTGGCGCCCAATTCTTTACTAAAATTGATCTTTGTTCGGGCTACCAACAGATACATATGAAATAAGCAGACATTCCCAAGACTGCCTTTAGAACTCATGAGGGCCACTATGAGTTTTTGGTCATGTCTTTTGGCTTGTGTAATGCCCCCTCCACCTTCCTAAGCCTCATGAATCATGTCTTCTGTCCTTTTCTATGTCATTTTGTCTTATTTTTATTTGATGATATCCTCATCTATATAAAAACCTGGACAAACCAAATTTCTCATGTGGATCGAGTTCTCCATTTATTTGGCTCCATTGTCGGGGAGGCTAACAATGTGCAAGACAATGATTTGGACCAACCAGAGGGTCAATCTCTTGTCCTAGGGAGAGAACGCATTTTCTCACTCTGCTTCAGGTCCTGAGCGTAGGTGATCTTTCTGCTTGTTTTTATTTTTTCTTTTCCATTTTTTTCAATCTCTTCTCCTGGGGAGGGAGGAGTCTTTTGATGCCCTTCTCTAGATCCTGAGTTAGATTTATTTATTTCAAACACTTGTGTTTTTTTTTGGAAACCCTAGCTTTTACCATGGGGAGGGAGGAGTCTCTTGATGCCCTGCTTTAGATTTGAAAAGTATTAGGTCTTTTTTTGTGGTGTGTTTTGTTCTTGTCTAGGGGAGGGAAGAGTCCTTTGATGCCCTGCTCTGGGCCCTGAACCTTAGATTCTTGTTTTTTAGCTGCCTTTCTTTTTCATAATATATTTTGTCTTGGGGAAGGAATGGTCCTTTGACACCTTACTTCAAGACTAAAGCATTGTAGGTTCATGCCAAGACCCTCCATCATACCAACACTTGTATGAACAAAGAACCGAATAATGGGGGTAGAGGGAAATCCCCAAAGAAGGGAGGACCGGATTTGGGAAGAAAGACCTACATCTAGTAGATTATAGAAAAGGAAGAATCAAAAACAACATCTCGCACAGCCGTGAGACCAAGGGCATGAAGAGTGAAGTCTGAGGGACAATCAGTAGATCAACCAGTGCTATCTACAACATTCTTGGGTGAAACGACACAACAGGTCCCTCCAACAGTTGAAGAAACATCTAGTAGCATACCTGACCAAGGAAATCTTATGCTGGTAACAGAGGGGGAAGAGGTTGCAAGCAGAACCTTGACAGAGTCAGACCACTCCAGCAAGAGAGAGGAGACTGTAGCCAAGGAATCAATTCATCAGAACGCAAGAGAAGGGATCGAAGGAATATTTGCACCACCAAGGGACCGGGGAAGTGCTACTAAAGCAACTCGGATCCAAGGGGTAAGGAAGCCTCAACCATCTCCTACATAACCTAGTGAAATACCAAGTGGTTATTAGAAGATATTTATGGCTCCCACAACCTCCACTATCGAGTTTCCAATTGGAGACCTAGGAGTTGGTGCGCCCACAAAGCCTATCCCATTAGCATCCTTACCAAACTTTCATGGGCTTGTTTTAGAAGATCCTGACACATTTCTATTCAAATTTGACATAGTGCACCGAGGGTATGACTACACGATGGAGGCCCAAAAGTTCAAAAATTTTCCTTCTACATTAAAAGGGATGGCTCTACTATGGTCCATGGGCCTTGGAGGAAGCTCTATTTCCACATGGGATGATATGCGGACACCTTTTCTGGAAAAATACCAGGATTATTGTAAATCTTGGAACATTAAGGAATAACTTTTCAAGTTTGCACAAAATGAAGACGAGATTTTGGAATATTGTGTGGAACGATTCAAGTACACCTTACAGAGGTCGGGTCACTCTGACCTGGATAAGGAAATTCTAAAAATTATCCTCCCCCGATCTTTTTGTGAGGACTCAATGGAACTATTGAACATTGTTGGAAAAGGAGAGATCTCTAAGGAAATCTTTGAAGGTATCTGCGAATTATGCATTCAGTGCTCAAGAGGACTTGCAAGAAGCAGAGAAGGAATTCACTCAATAAAAGGGTCTAGCGGAGGTGTTACGAAAGCATAAATTGGAAACCTGCTAGACAATTTGAGGACAGATATCCTCAACACCTTGTCAGCATAGATGGATACACTGTAAGTAAAATAGAAGCAGTTGGAATTGGACAGGACTATGGTGATATTCTGCCCAATGTGTAGAAAGAAGCATCCATAAAGGGAATGTCCACTAAACTCCATAGAGGAATGTACAATCTGTGAACTAAATCATGCAACAAGTTCATGCCCCTCCCTGCCAGGCCTAAAAGTAGTATTTCAAGGAACGGGGAAAGACATGGGGCAACTGTACCTCATAGGGTCTAGAAATCCATGGCAACCTCAACCACCAATGGGAAATCAAGGTATGTACTCAGATCCATCTCAGTATTTCAATAATTCTAATATGAATCCTCAGTCCATGCCCTATCCTTCCATGTGGCCATAATACCAGTTTCCACCATGGCGGCAGTGGAACCCTCAAGCCAGTTCAAGCTTCCCATGGGCTCCAACTTGGCAAGGATCCCCTCTTGGGCAGTTTCCTCATTCGATGCCACAGTAGAAACTCCAACTACCCTCTAATGTGCCTACGAGTAATCAACCTTCCTGTCCTCAGCTCCCAATCCAACCTGATCTAAATCCTAATAGCAAGGGATCTCATCAAATTGACTTTCTTAACCTACCTTCATATAGCATTTCCACTGTAGAGTTGTACAAAATGAATCTACGATTAGGGCAGACAGTTAATGTTCAACCTCCTCCAGTTACCATTGAACAACTCGTTAGTGAAGGTAAAGAATCAGAACCAATTAATAAAGAGCCAAAACAAATTGATAGAAACCATGCACCTCCTGTAAAACAAAATCAATCTGAGCCACCTTACTCAGAGAGACTAACTTTGAGTAAATCAAGCCCTCAAGCTGAATTTGATTTATTAGGAGAATTGCAGAACTTATTTTTTAAAATTCCCTTGTTACAAGCTATGAAGGATGTGCCAATATATGCAAAGACTCTTAGGGAATACTGTTCAAAGAAACCTGCAAAGAAATCTAAAGACCCCCCTACCATTCATGTTATGGGAAAATTATTAGATTTCATGACAGGAAAGTCAATGCCTGAAAAGTATGGAGATTCAGGGAACCCAATTCTAACAGTACAAATTAATGGGGTATAGATTTTGAATGTGTTGGTAGACCTGGGTGCCGCCATCAACGTTATCACCATTGAAACCATGCATACATTAGGCCTTCCTAACTTGAAACATACACCTACAGTATTGGAATTGGCAGACCGATCCACAGTCAAACCTGTAGGAAATTTGGAAGATGTAACAATTTCAGTGGATTCGTGGCACTATCCTATAGATTTCCTGGTCTTATAGACACAATCTTCGATGGGCAGCCATCCTTTGATTTTGGGTAGACCATGGTTGGCTATTGCAGATGCTTACATTGGGTGTTGATCAGGGAACATGGTTATTTCCAATGGGCACAACATTAAGAACTTAGTGTTATACCCACCTGCAGAACCAAACCCATCCATAAAACCAGTAGGAAGCAAGAAAATTTTATCTAGGAAAGATTCTGAAACAGAAAATGAGGAATTGAGAGCAGTTCTCACTATTGGACAAGCCCTTCAGTTGAAAATAGAATTGGAAGATGATGTAATCACCTCTTTTATGGATGATCCTTACTCTGTTTCTGAAACAAATCAACAATTCCTAGAATCTATCCTAAGTTGTGAGACTCAGGAAACAATTGAAACAACATAAGGATCAGAGGAGCTACCTATTGATGCACCGAGTGAAAGTGTCCCAGTAGAACTAGAACTAGGAAAAACCCTGAATATTAATCCAACCCTATCAGAATCCCAGAAGAAGTGACTCATGGATGTCCTCCAGAAACAAAAAGAGGCCTTCACCTAGGATTATACAGATATGAAAGGGATCCCTGCTAATTCATGTACCCATCATATATACATTAAGGAGGATTTTCGTCTTGTGAGACAACCTCAGAGAAGGATGAACCCCGCATTGAAAAATGTTGGGAAAGAAGAACTTTAGAAATTACTAGATGTAGGTTTTATTTACCCCATATCAGATAGAAAATGGGTCTCCCCAGTAGTAATGGTCCCTAAGAAAAATGGTAAATGGTGAATATGTGTGGATTATCGAGAATTAAATAAGGCAACGCAGAAAGATCATTTTCCTTTTCCATTTATTGATCAAGTTCTGGACACATTGGCTAGAAAAAAGTTTTTTTCTTTTCTAGATGGGTTTAGTGGGTATAACCAGATCTAGATAGCTCCTGAAGATCAGGATAAAACCACTTTCACATGCCCCTGGGGAACATTCACATACCGTGTCCTTCCTTTTGGCCTGTGTAATGCTCCTGCAACATTCCAGAGTGCAATTTTGGGAATCTTCTCTAATTAGTTAGATGACAGTGTTGAAATCTACATGGATGACTTTACTCCATATGGGGATTCATTTCTTGAAGGGCTGAAAAATTTAGAAAAAGCTATTGAAAGGTGTATACAAGCGCGTGTCTCGTTGAGTACGACAAAATTCCATATGATGATGGAAGAAGGAATTGTTTTGGGACATTTGCTCTTAGCTAAAGGAATCCAGATGGACCCAGCAAAGACAAAGGTAATTCAGCATTTCCCGACACCCAAAATGCCCACACAGGTACGCAGTTCTATTGGTTGTGCTGGTTATTATAGGCGTTTTATAGAAAATTTTGCTAAAGTAGCACATCTGCTTTTTCAATTGCTAACAAAACATTCAGATTTTGTGTGGACAGAGGACTGTGATGCAGCCTTTATGAGAATTAAGGAATTGGTCTGTAGCACTCCAATCCTTAGAGGGTCGGACTAGGCATTACCTTTCCATATTCATACGGATGCTTCCCAAATAATAGTTGGTGCAGTATTAGGACAGCAAGAGGACAAAATACCATATGCAGATTACTATGTTAGTAAGAATTTGGCTCCTGCTGAATTAAAATACACAATGACTGAGAAAGAGTTCCTTGTTGTCATTTACACCATCAATAAATTATGGCACTACATTACCAGGTATCCTACCTTTGTGCATACTGATCATGCAGCTATCGGGTATTTAATGAATAAACCTATTACCCCTGGTTGTATCACAAGATGGCTCTTGCTACTTCATGAATTTGATATTACTATAGTATATAAACCAGGGAAGGACAATGTGGTTGCAGATTGCTTATCTAGGATAGAACATGAGGGTAAGAATACACCAATTGAAGATAATTTTCCAGATGAACATCTTTTTGCAGTATCTACTAACACTCCGTGGTATGCAGATATTGCTAATTATCTTGCTTCAGGGAAGGTGCCTCGTCATCTATCATATAAGGAGAAAAGGATGATTATTCACCAGAGTACCCGATATTAATGGATGGTAGGTATCTCTTCCATACATGGGTTGACCAAGATATTCAGTGTTGTGTGGCAGAAGATAATATCTATGAGATACTGAAGGATGCACATGATGGACCCTGTGGAGGACATTTTGAAGATAAAAGAACAGGTCACAAAGTGCTGCAAATGGGATATTACTGGCCCTCCATCTTTCATGATGACCGAGATTATGTCTGAAGGTGTGATAGCTGCCAATAAATGGGACAACCTAGGAAATCAGACGAAATGTCTCTACAACCCCAGATAGTCTTTGAACTGTTTGAGAAATGGGCCATTGATTTTTTTGGACCCTTCAACCCACCTTCTCATTAGAAAGATTACATCCTAGTCTACACTAATTATGTAACTAAATGGGTGGAAGCCAGACCGGTCATAAGAGCAACATAATAAGTAGTGGCAGACTTTCTTTTTGAAGAAATCTTTTCCTGATACGGTACTCCAAGGGAAATTGTGTCGGATGGAGGATCACAGTTCACATCTCACATGATAGGAAAGATGATGCAGAAATATGGAGTCAAACATAGAGTGACAACCCCCTATCACCCCCAGGCAAACAGGAAAGTAGAAAGCACAAACAAGGTATTAGAAAATATCTTGACAAAGACAGTAGCAAGTCATCATCGGGATTGGGCATAGAAACTTCCAGAAGATTTATGGGCATACAGAACAACATGGTGAAACAAAACTGGGTTTTCACCATTTGAATTAGTCTATGGGAAAGTCCCCTTGTTTCCAGTGGAATTTGAGATCAGTACACTCAGAACATCTCTAGAAGTAGGCCTAGACCCATCAGAAGCATAGAAACACCAACTAGAACAACTGAATGAGTTGGACGAGATTCGTTTCGTAGTTGTCCAGAAGACCACTATTGTTCAACGGCAGAGAATGAAATGGCATGATAAATTCATCAAAATTAAGTTGTTTCATGTGCGAGATTGGGCATTACTTTATGATTCCCGATTTAAGTATTTCAAAGGCAAGCTTTTCACTCGCTAGATGGGGCCATACCAAGTGGATGCAGTGTTCGACAATGGGACGGTTAGATTAATTACAATAGATGAGAATCATACCTCGTTCTTAGTAAACGGACACCATCTAAAACTATACCACTGTCCAACCTCTAGAAATGCCTTTTTCAAACACCTCTCTGACTCATCTAATTTAATGATTGTTGGAATGAAGGACACTCTCACTCTGCCTTAAATATATATATATATATATATATATATATATATAATTGTTATTTCTTACTTGTTTGTATTTTTGCAGAAATAACAAAGGAATATGGCCAGGAGAAATGTAACACTTGGTGATGTTACTCCACCAGTGTTGCTATAAAGACGTTGTTGTTACTCCATTGGTGTGTACTGATTACTTCACTAAGGGTCGTTACTCCGCAACTGTTGTTACTCCGACGGTGTTGTTACTCCACAATTACCGTTACCTCGCCGATACTGTTACTCCGCAACTGTCATTACTCCATCGGTGTCGTTACTCTACAACTGTCGTTACTCCGTCGGTGCCATTACTTCGCAACTACCGCTACTCCACCATTGTCGTTACTCCATCATTGTTGTTACTCACTGTTGTTGTTACTCCTTGCTGTCATTATGCCCTGTGGTCGTTACTCCGTCAAAACTTTTGTTGCTACTCCACCATAAGGTAGGTACCAGGTAGGTCTCTGCCGAATTTTATGGGTTTAATTAAAATATTCCAAAAAAAGACATCAAAATGTGTCATGGATGGTTGTAATTAAGTTGGGGGGGAACCGTCATAATAAACAATGGCATACCACGAAAAAAAAATTATGACACACGATCCTCACCAAACAAAATCCAATGATTTCGACACTCCGTAATCATACCTTGATATGTTGAAATGTGTACTTGTACGCGCAGAGTCATAATCAGTCACCTCCCCAACACGATGCATTAAATTTTTGATAGTACCACCACAATCTGTCATCATTTCCAAACATACCAACGTTATTTCATCCGTCGTCTCCAAAAGTGATATGATGTTATTTAAGTTGCCAACGGTTTGGGGCCCTATCATTTTCCCCTACCAGCTAACTGCATTCGTCATGATGACTCCACCTCTATAGAAATGGGTGGATGATCTGTGCGGCATGAACCTAAAGATACAATGAGAGTTCAGAACAATCAGGAGGTATGGAAGGTCTTTCAGAATGCGGGTTGGAATGTTTGCTTTGACAAGTTGAAAGGTTCGAATGAAGAAATTGCGATAGAGTTTGAACTCAACCTGAGAGAAGGAAGCTCTCAGGTCCACAGAATTGAAATTCTTGTGACAGAGGAAGCCATCACAGAAGTCAGTGGACTCCCTCAAAATGGACAGCGATGGTTTTCAAGAAGGTCTATCCTTCCGGAGTTTCCCGAATCCTTTTTACAGGCAAGAGAAAGCATTGTGCAGAAGGGTCGAGGATACGACCGAAATTCATTGCCACATCCATGGAAGGAATTAGAAGAGTTCGTCATGAGATATATGACTTGAGAAGGGAGATAATCCACCATATTCAAATACCATCTCTGAATACTAACTCACCTACGATTTCCCCAAGCAGAGGCTTTCTCACTAAATGTGCCTTATTTCTTATTGAGAATCCTTCATCTAATGGCACATTCGGCTCAGGAGTCGCGACAGGTATTGGCGAACATCACCCACCATGGGTTGGTTTAGCTGTTAGTAATGAATTCCATCAGACAAATCCTGATCCCGTGGGAACTATTTTGGGATTCCACAGAGGAAGAAGTAGCAGTCATTGTGGTTGCTAGGGAAGATGAACCAGAAACCACGGAGGAGGAAAATGCAGGAGAAGATGACTATGTTGACTAAGAGGAACTGGAAGAGATGGAGATGGAAGCTAAAGAATTTGAAGAAGAGGTTTCTCCCCAAGAGAAATCTGAAACCATGGAACCAATGGAAGTTGTGGAAGTTGACACAGAAAGGCCCACTAGTACCATGGCCGACGCTGTCCCACAAGAACCAACCTCGTCTGTGGAATTAGCAGAGCAATTTGATAGCATGAAAATCACAAATGCGGGGTCACAATAGACAGGAGCGAGTGAATTGGTTGATATTGCAACCGAGGGTACTCCATATGGACCTCCTGTCACCATGGAGTCGATGGAGGAGGATAACCAGAATGAAGAAGAGGTCATGACCACCACAACCATAGAGCCCATGGAAGAAGTGTTGGGAGAACTAGGGTATGAGGTTGGTGCCGAACCAAAAGAACCAGTGTCAACCTCGGGACCAAATATTGAAGATCCCTTCCAGTTCTCCTTTTTCTCCTTTATTCCAAGCGGAGCAAGGCGAACGCATTCCCTTCGGCATACAAAAGAAGATCTCGCCATTCCTCCAATTCTATCACAAAATCCACAACTGTGTGGGGTGGATGATACTCAAATAGACATATTAGCAGGAGAGCATCTCATAAGGGAACCACCGGTCACGGTGAGTGCGCAACAAGAGGAAATAGCTATAGGCAAAGAGGAGGTACCAAGAAAAGCAGTCCCAAAGAATGAGCCAATGGAAGAGCCAGGCAAGAAGGTCGTAAGACTCCCTCCCAGTCAAACAAAAACATAAGCTACAATTTAAGGAGACAATGCGGCTTAAGATGGAGGTCAGGAAACTAAGGAAACAGGTACACAAAATGTAGGAGCGGATGAAGAAATACAAGCAGCAAGCTAGAAAGTCCAAGGCCATAGGAGTAGAAACAAAGACTTAGATGAACCAGGCAACCATAACCTCTGTTGCTACTCAAACAGACCCGGTCAAGCGATTGTTTGAAGACTGTGAGCATGCCTTAATGGTCGAAATGAAGACTTGGAAATCTACTGTGGCTCAGTATCAAAACGAGATCAGAAGAACTTAGGAACGAGCCTCCACAACTATTTTTGAATATGTGGAGCATATAGACATCATGAGATTAAGGAATGCGAAGCAGCAACTCAAGATGGAGCAGCTGGAAAAGCAAGTGGCAGAGCTGAAAACGGATAAAGAGAAAATGTTTAATTTGGTGCAAGAGGTGATGGCATGTCACCCCCCTACTTCTTGTTATTCTTTATTCTTACATGAACGTTTTCTTCTATTCTGCATGGAGAGCATAAAAAATGAGATTAGTTATAAAATAGAAAATGGTGTACAATTCCTCTGAATAATGAGGCACCACAACATGCCAAATCAACATATGATGTGTGAATTTTACCTGCATGGATATCTGTTGCGCCTAGACAGATACTTCAATCCGATCCTGTATGTGGGAGACATTCATTTAAGGGCCCTCACCTCTTACACTTTCAACCAGATCGGCTAGCAGCAGGCTTTTAACACGTTTGAATCTAATTAGGTTACAAAGTCATTTATGGTAAGAGGAGAACCTGAGAGGTCAGTCACCATGTTCAATAAACACAACACCTTTTTGGGAATTGAGGCGAATAGAGACAAAATGTTGAGGACACAAAATTGGTGCCTTGATCTTTGCGTTAAGAAAATAGTCACATTTCATGAAGAGGCCCTTGATTGCTATCAGAAAAGGTGGATGATGACACCTATAGCTGTCCGGAATAGGGAACCTTTTGGGGCACCAAATTTTTCATGAGTGCTCCCCAGGGTGCCTAGATATGTGGCATGTGTCCGAACAAGCGGAGTTCGATGGATGGAACTTCGGTTTCAGTTTCCCACTATTTGGTTGCCAGTAGAAGATTACACTCCAGCATATATCATCCTCGAAGATTGGTGGGAAGAAGACCACCTTTCAAATGGTTTTAAAGTTCCAAGGATAGATATGGCCGAAGAATATGATCTCGCCCATTTTCAGGAAGCCAACAGTCAACGAAATCTAGACTTGCAGAGGCGGAGAACTGCATGAGGGCATGCAGAAGGCTAGTTGGGGGGAGATGTTGGGCACCAAATCGGGCTATATTTTTGTTGCATCTCCATTACCTTTTTGACCTTTTTGCACTTATTTACCTATGTCTACTATGCTAAACCTGTGAGGTAAATACCCCTACCTTGTCTATTGGAATAGTTTATTAATGAAGTAAAGTCACAGAGTTTTGCCTATTCGCAGCACTAAAATGAATGTTTGACCACAGCTTCTAGAGAACAGGACCAGGGCTTCATCCCATAGCAGATCCACTCTTCACAGCAACAACCAAGCCATAAAGATGCCACGCAGTTGGAGTCGCAGATCCCTAAACCATCATGGGCATTTTGCTGATCCTGTCCATCTGGTACTGGTGTTGTTCCAACTAATGTATATTTTTGGGGATACGGTTACCATGTTTTGGGGGAAAAGGTTGTTCTCCATTTTGATGTATAAAAGACAGTTTATTACTGTAACTCAGGATGTCCCCATTAAGATTGTAATAACCTTTTTCATATTTATAAAACATAATCTATTTTGCTATCTTCATCTTCGCTGTGACCAACGCAGCCCTGATCAAAGAGCTGGGCCCGCTCTTCTGATCAGGTGTTGCATCTTCCTGTGTGTGTTATTTATCAGTTTATTCTTGCTGTTATAGTGTGTTATTTATCAGTTTATGCTTGTTGTTACAGTGTTTTATTTATCAGTTTATGCTCGTTGTTACAGTGTTATTTATCAGTTTATGCTTGTTGTTACAGTGTGTCATTCTTATGAGTACTTTTCGGAAGTTGTAGTTAATCCAGTTGATAGTAATGTTTTGAATCTTAATCGTGAACCAATGGCTAGAATGAATTGTACTCTTGCCCCTGCATATACCTTCCACGTTGCCTTGAAAGGATACGCACCCGGATTGATAAATTAATGTAGGAAAAGGGTGAATAAATCGTTCATACCTGGACACCAACACCTATGACAAGGTCAAACGTTATTTTTTCTGGGATGGTATGAAACAGGGAATTCGTAATTTTTTTTCTGAATGTGATGTGTGTCAACACAACAAGGGAGAAACTGTCAAATCTCTGGGCACACTACAACTGCTTCTGATTCCACCTGCTATTTGGAAGGATATCTCTATGGATTTTATTACAAGCTTACCCAAATCGGGAAATAAATCAGTCATCATGGTGGTTGTTGATCGCCTTTCCAATTATGCTCATTTATGCGCTCTTCAACACCCATTTATAGCATCCATGGTGGCTCAAATTTTCATGGATCAAGTCTTCAAGCTTCATGGCATGCCACACTCTATTGTTTCTGATCGCGACCCAACTTTTAAAAGGAATTTTTGGCAAGAACTGTTCAAGCTCCAAGGCAGCCAATTGCATCTTAGCATAGCTTATCATCCCCAGAATGATGGTCAAATGGAAGTTATCAACAAGTGTTTGGAAACATATTTGAGGTGTTTTGCCTCGGAAAAGAAAAATTAGTGGGCTCAATGGTTACCCCTAGCTGAATGGTGGTACAACACTTCCTACCATACATCTACACACATGACTCCTTTTGAAGCAGTATATGGACATAATCCACCTTCAGTTTTCTCATACTTACCTGGTGTCTTGAAGGTCCAGGCAGTTGACCAAACACTTACAGTTCAAGAGGCTATTCTCCATACCCTCAAAGAGAATTTGGTCATGGCACAAAATCGCATGAAGAAACAAGAAAATCAAGGTCACTCTAAATGTCAATTTGCAGAAAGGGATTAGGCGTTTCTTCGACTGCAACCTTACAAGAAAACTTCCCTCAAGGCTGAGCATTGTCAGAAGCTAGCGCCCAATTTTTATGGTCCTTATACCATTCTAAATCATGTGGGACAAGTAGCCTATTAGTAATCTTTTCTCAGTATTTCGAAGCTACATCCTATTTTTCATGTTTCATTCTTAAAGAAGGTGATTGGAACTAAGTGCCAAATTCAAACCAGCCTTCTCGAGTTATCCAAAGAAGGATCCATTTGGCTACAACCACAAGCAGTTTTGGATGAGTGTGAGCATCGCCTGTGTCAGAGAACCATCACGGAAGTGTTAGTCCAGTGGAAAGATACAACTCCAGCAGATGCCACTTGGGAACCAGCTACCATTGTGCAAGAGTTTCCACATCTCAAGCCTTGAGGACAAGGTTGTTTTTAAGGGGGATGACATGTTAGGGTCCTAAACCGAACATAGGTAGAACAATATATTCGGATGTAATAAAGGTCAATATTAATAAGGCCTTGCAATAAAATAGAATAAGTCGAATGTAAGAAGAACTAAAAGAAGCTTCCACTTCTAGAAGGATCTTCCTCTAGATGCTTCTTTTGATAGACATATTTAGTATAAATAGGAGTTGAAGGTATGAGAACCCTAGATTGGATATTATTGTAATAGATTTCTTCTCGACTAGAGGTTTCCCCCTTGAAGAGGCCCGTGAACATTTCTCTCATAATCAAAGTGTTATTTCTGTTGTTATTCTTATATCATTTTAGTGTTATTGTGGTGATTGTTCTGGTTATATTATTGTTATTCTTCCATTTCTAGCATTTTATTTCTGTTCTACATACTTTTTATATCTGGTATATTACATTGATACTCCTCCAACTGAGTACTCCATCTGGAGTTGGATTCAAATAATCTTCCTCTCACGTGGTAGTTCTATACAACTGGATCACATCATCCTCTAGAACATTGTCAGGTACATGTTCTACATATATTTCACAATCTGAGTGATCTAACGTTGCTACTACCCTAAAGTTTCCAACTTCAAATATCTTCTTTCTAGTCTTTAAATTAATTATGGCATGAATATCAAAGGCCCAATCAATTCCCAATAGTGCTGGAAATGGTATAGACTCATCCACCATATCCATTACTTCAAATTTTTTTGTGGTGTGCACACCATCTAGATCCACCATTGTATTCTTCAATCTACCTATGTGAATCACTCTCTATTGGTTTGATAGCTTCAACTAGATATCAGAATACCCTAGTGTAGGTTCTCCCATTGCTTCCTGTTGACGGG
>ML827406.1:109776-126146 GCA_009831015.1 Picea engelmannii | reverse complement strand
TCTTTCACCATTAGAAAGCTTGCTTATATAGACTTGGAGAGGCTTCAACCACTTGAGATATCCTTGGGGAAGTTGAGGATTTTCCTCCTTCAGTTGAGGACCTGCCCTAGGATCATGGCTGGACTAGTGATTCGAATCCAACTGCCTTCCAAGAATGAAAAGATGCTTCCCCCATTCATCTCAACAGCTTAACAACCGCCCAGAATAGGTAGCGCTCCCTCAAAAGGGCCATCAGAGTGTTGCAGTGCTCCCTAGTAGGCTTTAGGGGGCGCCAACGCTCTCAAAATCTATAGCGCTCCCTCAAAAGGGCCAGGGGAGTGTTATAACGCTCCATGACAGTGTATTGGGGAGCGCTGGCGCTCCGGGATAGTGTAAGGGGGAGCGCTCCTCTCCAAAACTCAGTTTTTGAGGTGCTTTCAGGTGGCAAAAGGTTTGCAAGATTGTTGACTCATTTCTCCTCTTCCAAATCATATGTTTGAGGTGTTCCAAGTGTCTTTCTCATGTCGTTATAGGCACGACATAGGCATCATGGCAGTATGCTTTGCTGACACTTGCGACACTTGTGAGAAACATGCGACACTTGCGACCTTGTGAGCAAAATGCGACACTTGCGACACTATCAAAGTGAGTAATTTTGATGTGTAACAGATTTCCCCCCAAAGTATGAAGTTAGAAGATAGGAATTGATGACTGAAATACTTTACAGACGTTAAAGCAAGGGTATAGACTCGAAGAACCTGACGAAAGCTGCACACAAACATCCAACAAATATCATGACATATTCCAAAGCCCAAGGCAGGCATACCTATGCTTGGGTGATCAAGACTTGAAAGATATGGCCGCCATAAAATATACTGCGGATCCATAATCGTATTGGTAAAAGGGTATAGCCACTGAAGATACACTGTGGATCTATACTTTGATAACTCAGACAGATCGTAGCCACGAAGAATACACAGTGGATATACAAGATGACAAGACATAGCCACGACCAATACAAAGTGGATCTATGTAACAATGTATGTGTTCTTTGTCTAGGACTCCTTCGCAACCTGGGTGAAACATATATCAAGGTGAATTACTCAACCTAGGGTCTTCTTACCAATCCCCGTGCGATACGATTCTAACCATGTGAATAGACGTATTGGTGTCGAACACGGCAAAAACCACTTGATTACTGGTCAATGAGGTAAACCGTTAATAAGTGCGAGGGAGATCACCATTAATGTCAATGATTCCCAAGGTATCTTAGTACATTCCACTGAATGTGAATAGATGAGCTGAAGTCGAACATTCATGGAATCATTCGATCAGAGGTCAATGATGTAAACCCACTGTCGAACGTGAGGAGGCCTGCCATTGAGGCATGCAGGTCCCAAAGTACTAATTAGTTTCTAAGTCTACTTCTCAGATGATGTGTTGAAGTCGACAGGAATAGACTCGTCGAGGGAGGGCCTTGATGTATTCCCCATCAACGACACGAAACAGACATAGATGTAATTGGTAGGTCAAAAGAACATGGACTGACATGGGTTTTTGAGACAAAATATTTGGGATGGTTGACTCTCGAGGTGGATACTTCCCTTGAACACTGGGGCATAAGAACAAAACATGACATGGAACAAAACTGTGCAATGGATAATGTGACTTGCGTCGGGTGACCCAGAGGAGTGAAAGGATACTCGAAGATTGGCTCAGTGCAGAGGTTCAATGGATTATGATATATGCAGATGACAAAGTGCCATGTTCAAGGGAGACTCTAAGAAGTGCTAGATAGTGTTCTCAAGAGACTGCTTGGCTTGCTCCTTTCAATTTTTCCCCCATCCAGATAGATGAGTACCTCTTTTTTATTTGATGAGCTCGAGGAGGATAACACATGCTCGATATAACTCACCTTCGGTAAGTTCCTCTTCCTTTGTTTAACGAACCAGAAGAAGTAAGGTTTCATTCCCATATGGGCCTGTCGATGTGTGCTTTAATGAGTCCAAGGACAGAAAACTCGAAGGTTTTTCGGGATTATAGAGTTTGGAAAAACACTTAAAAGAGAACTCTCTCAGTTCCGTTTTCGTACAGTAGTCCAACGAGACCGAAAAAGGGTTAAACTATTGCTCGGAAGACACTCTTTCCGACCTTTTAACGAGTGTGAAAGAAAGCAAGATGACTCGACAATCTTTTCATATTTAGAGAGTCTGAAAAGGGTTTAAAGGAGACTCCAGGGGGGTTCCTTTTTCATGTGTTCGTATCCGTATGGGTCCAAAAAAGAGATAAAACTTTACCCGGTTGCATTCTCATGTATTTACGAGCACGAGAAAGAACAAATACTAAGCTCGGTATGCCCCCAGCTTGAAAGCTGGTGACTTGACTCTAGAATGATCATAAAAGGCTGGAGACATGCCCCCCAAGCTTCAATTCATTCACCGGCTCTGAGGTCGTCACCAATTTCTAGAGTGGATGAGAAAAAGGAGAAGGGTGGATGAAAATAAGGTTCAAGAGATGTGACTGTTTCATTTTTTAATGAGCTTGACACAGGAAAAGAACTATGCTCAAGGTTTTGGGTTCGATCCCTAGATGGTTGTTTCATTTTTTAACGAGCTTGATACAGAAAAGAAAACTATGCTCAAAGCCTCTGTTTCATTTTTTAATGAGATTGCCACAGAGAAGAGAAACTATGCTCATTGCATGCCACCAGCATGAAAGCTAGTGGCCTCTGTTTCATTTTTTAATGAGCGTGCCACAGAGAAAGGAAACTGTTCTCGTGGTGCCCCCAGCATGAAAGCTAGTGGCCTCTGTTTCATTTTTTAACGAGCTTGCCACAGAGAAGAGAAACTATGCTCGTGATTTTTTCTTTATCATGGCTTCCAAGAGGATAATTCTCTGGAAGGATACCATGTCAAGGGACAAGACTCAGTCATGGCTTCCAAGAGATCTTCACTGGATCGAAGATAATCACTCGAGAAGGAATACATGTCGAGGGTCGTGGTAGGAGTAAGGAGATCAGGCTCTAATAATCCTACCGAAGAAATCACCATGTCAACTACCGGATCCAAATCGTCGGAAGTTGAGGTCATGGGAGACAACGCCACATAATTGACATGTGGCGGGGGTGATACTGTCTGCATATAAGAACCACTTAGGGAGGTAACCCAGTCGGGGCCGATGAATGAAAGTTGATCAATAGTCACAATTCTTCCATCGTGAGGGAAAGATATCACACGAAAAAGAGTGATTCTTCCACGTTAAGCATTTTTCTGTCTAGGGTTAAGGTCAAGCCTTAGAGGTGATCTACCTGTCTGCAGGGAGATTTTCCTACAACAGAAACTGGCGACTCGTGGACACTGACTTCCTTTCAAATCTATCTAAACCTAATGCATGAGAAGGGATAATAACAGAAGTACCTTTTAATCGACGTTTGTCCCTGCACGCTCCGAGTTGTGCTCCAATCCTTTTGCTCCTCACTGAGGTATGTGGACAAAACAAGGTACGACCACTTCCTACTCTATTGACATTATCTTGAAAACAGATCTATCAATAAATGATAAGTTCATGTGGTATCAGACACAAACTAGAAAGAAACAGGCCAAGCGTGTCATATTAATGAGAATAACGACAACAATACTTACAATCGTAGATGCGAATGTGACAGCTTCATCAAGTCCTCTTCGTCCAACCCTTGCCTGAAAGATCCACAACCTGGATAACAACAACTTCACTGATCACTTCTCTTTGGCTGACTGTCGGTTTCCTCCAATATCATAAGTTTCATATGTTCAGTTCTTCCCCCCAGCACCACTTATGAGATCATAAGTTTGGTGTGATTCTCTATTCTGCAGTCCTCTTTCACCATTAGAAAGCTTGCTTATATAGACTTGGAGAGGCTTCAACCACTTGAGATATCCTTGGGGAAGTTGAGGATTTTCCTCCTTCAGTTGAGGACCTGCCCTAGGATCATGGCTGGACTAGGGATTCGAATCCAACTGCCTTCCAAGAATGAAAAGATGCTTCCCCCATTCATCTCAATAGCTTAACAACAACCCAGAATAGGTAGCGCTCCCTCAAAAGGGCCATCAGAGTGTTGCAGCACTCCCTAGTAGGCTTTAGGGGGCGCCAATGCTCTCAAAATCTATAGCGCTCCCTCAAAAGGGCCAGGGGAGCGTTATAACGCTCCCTGACAGTGTATTGGGGAGCGTCGGCGCTCCGGGATAGTGTAAGGGGGAGCGCTCCTCTCCAAAACTCAGTTTTTGAGGTGCTTTCAGGTGGAAAAAGGTTTGCAAGTTTGTTGACTCATTTCTCCTCTTCCAAATCAGATGTTTGAGGTGTTCCAAGTGTCTTTCTCATGTCGTTATAGGCACAACATAGGCATCATGGCAATATGCTTTGCTGACACTTGCGACACTTGTGAGCAAAATGCGACACTTGCGACCTTGTGAGAAAAATGCGACACTTGCGACACTATCAAAGTGAGTAATTTTGATGTGTAACACCCAGGTCTTTTACAACCATTAGCCATCCCAAGTCAGCACTGGGAGGAGGTTTCCATGGATTTCATCATAGGGTTACCGAAGTCTGAAGGAAAGAGTGTCATCATGGTGATTGTTGATAGATTGACCAATTACGCACACTTTTGTGCACTCTCTCATCCCTTCAAATATAGTACAGTTTCCACTGCATTCATGGAGACAGTTCAAAAGCTACATGGAAGCCCAAATATTATTGTAAGTGACAAAGATCCCATATTCACTGAACATTTTTGTACAAAATTATTTTCTTGTTTGGGTACTCAATTGGCTCATAGCTCATCCTTTCATACTCAATATGATGGACAAACCTAGACAGTGAAAAAAATTATGGAAGGATACCTTCATTGATTTGTCTCTAGTGAATGAACACAATGGTTCAAATGGTTACCCTTGACAGAATGGTGGTATAACACTTCCTTTCATACTGCAAGAAAAATGACACCATTTATGGAACTCTATGGAGACCACCCTCCTTCCATCACTTCTTCTCTAAAATAAAAATCTAAGGTTCAAGCAGTGGAATATCACATCGAGCATCAACAACAAGTTCTCCAAATATTAAAGGACAACTTGACCATGGCACAAAATCGCATGAAACAACAAGCAGATCAACATCGTAGTGAAAGAAATTTTGAGGTAGGGGATTGGGTGTTTTTAAGACTACAACCATACAAATAGATGTCCCTCAAGCAATCTAATAAGGATAATAAATTATCACCAAATTACTATGGCCCTTATAAGGTGTTGCAAAAGATTGGTACTATGGCATACAAATTGGAGGTGCCTGCATCTTCACTAGTACACCCAGTTTTCCATGTTTCATGCTTAAAGAAGGTTATAGGGGACAAGATCGCAGTTCAAAATATATTTCCAAGACTTGAAAAGGAAGGAAAAATCATATTGGAGCCTGAAGCCATCACTAACACAAGAATTTTCCAACTGAGGAATAGATCCATTTCAGAGTATCTCATTAAATGGAGGAAACTACCGATTGAAGATTCCACTTGGGAAGATGAGTCTTTTATACAGAAGAATCCAGATTTACTCAAGCATTGTGGACAACACTTGTCTCAAGGGGAGGGGCATGTTAAGCCCTAAATAATGGCTCATTACCCCTTAGTTGGGGCATATTACATTAGTAATGTTATTTTATTTATGTCGGATGTATTCCATTAGTTGTAATTATACCTCCTAGTCTCCTATATATACCAAGGAGACATTTTCATTTTGAATCATCTGGTAACTGTACATTTATGTGGGAATAAGGAGGTTTCCCCCTCAAAGAGGTTTATTATCTGAATTTCTCTCTTTTTCAAGGCGTTGAGTACTTATTCTAAGGTTTTTCTATGCTATATTGATATTTGGTTCTTAACAACCATGGTTGAAGAAATGGATGCCTTGGATAAGAATGAGGTATGGGATATAGTTGAGTTGCCAGATGGAAGAAAATATATTGGTAGAAAATGGTTGTTTAAGAAGAAGTTTAATGCAGAAGTAAAAGTGGATAAATACAAAGATCAGTTAGTAGAAAAAGGTTATTCTCAGGTAGAGGGAATTGACTTTGGTGAGATTTTTTCTCTTGTTGCTAAGTCAAATTCTATTAGATTTCTTTTATATATTGTTGTTGATTTTGATATTGAAGTTGAATAGATGGATGTGAAGACCAACATTCCTACATAGGGATATGGAAGAAGAAATCTACATGAAGCAACCATAAGGATTTGTAGTGAAGGGAAAGAAAGAGTTGGTCTGTAAGCTAAATAAGTCACTATATGGTCTAAAGAAATCACCTAGGATGTGGTACCAAAAGTTTGACACATACATCCTTGGATTGGGATTTGTGATAAGTAGGGATAATCACTATGTATATTCCATGTAGGTTGGTAGTCACTTCATTTATGCAGTGTTGTATGTTGATGACATGTTGCTGGTAGGAAATAACATGGATGTTATCAAGGAGATGAAATCATAGCTATCCTCCAAATTTGACATGAAGGATCTCAGTGTTGCTAACTTCATTCTCGGAATGGAGATTAAAAGAGATAGTGAAAACATGAAACTATGGTTGAATCATATAAAATATGTTGAGACGATATTGGAGAGGTTTAATATGCATGGATGTAAACTAGTCAAGGTTCATATTCCTATAGGTGTAAATTTATCTGCAGATCAGTGTCCCAAGACACAGGAAGAAGAAGAGGACATGTCCCATGTTCCGTATGCCAGTGTAGTTGGCAGTTTGATGTATGCAATGGTATGTACTAGACCGAACATTGCACATGCAGTGGAAATTTTGAGCAGGTATATGTCAAAACCAAGGAAGGAGCATTGGACAACAGGAAAGAGGGTCATCAGGTATTTGCGTGGCACTACCAATTATGGATTGTGCTACCAAGGAATACCAAGATTGGACAAAGTGGTGGACATACATGGATTTGTTGATGCAGACTGGGCTAGAGATCTGGATCATAGAAGATCTACAAGTGGGTATGTGTTTAACCTATTTGGAGGAGCAATCAGTTGGATGAGAAAAAGACAGGATGTAGTGGCACTCTCCACTACAGAAGCTGAATACATGGTAGCCACTCATGCAAGAAAGGAAGTAGTATGGTTACATAGAGTGTGTTCAGGTATTGGTTTGGTACAACAAGAAGTAAGATTATATTGTGACAGTCAGAGTTCAATCTTCCTGGCAAATAACCCAGCTTATCATTCGAAGACAAAGCATATTGATGTTCAATATCACTTTGTGAGAGACATGGTTGAAGAAAAGAAGGTGTTGCTGGAAAAGGTTGACACTTTGAAGAATGTTGTAGATTCATTGACAAATTTTGTGAGCACATAAAATTTCTCCTAGTGTAGAGTAAAATTTGGCATTGTTGCCCTAGATTGTTGACTATATAATCATGCGGATCCATGGATGCAAAGAAAACAACAAGTGGTAGAATGTTGGGTATGTGTTATATTATTTGCATGTGTGTGTGTGGGTGCGTCAGATTTGACAACTGCATCTGATGATCCATCTAGTAGTGTTCTTTGTGTCATGTGCTTCGGGCACTTCCTAGGGGGGTCCTAGGGGGGGCCAGGTATCCCCCCCCCCAGTTACACACAACGTTCAACTCCGGGGTAGTGCCCCAAAATGTTTTTTTGGGAATTTTTGCTATTTTAGCTGATTTTTCTATTTTTAGCGGTTTTCTAAATTTATCATGGATCAAGGCATTAGGATTCTGGTATCTACAGAATTCCTAAAATCATTATATATATATTGTATGGTGAATGGTGAAATTAATACAATGAAGCGTTGAAAGGTTTTCTCCCGGTTAAGGGTTTCTGGTATAAATCTCTGTGTACTATGTGTATGAGCCATTGATTAATTTATGTTTTTCTTAAGAATCTATATGCATTGCTTTACTTCACAAGTTTAAAACTTACATATGAGGTGTGGGAGAATGTTGAGAAGCACAAGGATTCAATTTTGGAACAGGTGCAGGAAGTGAAAACTACGCTGGGGTAATTGAGGATCAAGGCAGAGAAACCAACAAAAACTAAAGAAGGAGTGCTTGTTGGAGAAACAATGAAAATCACAGCACAGGGGAGCACCAATTTTATCATAACCCATGGGATGTTTTTCATCAATGAGGAGGCAACACAGAGGTCCCTGAAGGAAATAGAGACATTGGACTTGGCGTTTCCCAAGATCTCAATGGATAATCTCTATAAATTACAAATTAGTGTTGCGCAGGAAATTTAGTCCAGGGAAAGGTCTGATGCGACGAATCTATAGATAGCACATAAGGAAAATATTACAATGAAGGAAGCATTTAGCCAAGAAGGGCAGGAGAAGAAGATAATGCAACAGAAATTGGAAGAGATGGAGAAGCACATTAGCACAATATTCCAAACCATCCCAAACAATGCAGAGTCAAAGGGAGTATCTTCTGAAGAGAAGATGAGGGAAATACTGCAGGCCTTGGAGAAGAACAACGACCAGATAAAGGAGTTGGAGGAGCACGTAGTACCCACTACTCCTCCAGAAGTCAGAGTGCAGTGAGAACAAGATGCCACAGAACTTGCAGAAAACATAGCTCAGGCTATCCAAATGATGACAAAGCTGTTGGAGCACAGTGGCCAACTGTGGATGCAAGTCCAAGAAGATGGAAGCTTGCAGGAGATGCAAAGAAGGGAAGATAAGTTACATGTATTAATGGCAGAGTTAAAACAACAACATAAGATGATTTCACTGCCATAAACGATTAAGACATCTATAGAGATGAAGATCCTACATGCAGAGAAGAAAGCAATGCATGCACAAAAAATTGCAAGACAAGCTCAATTGGAGCCTCTGCAGGATAAGGTTAAACATTTGGTCATAGAGGTTGATGCAAAAAAGTAAAGAGTGGAACATATAGGCTTGGAGGGAGGAGATATATTGAAGCCTCCATTCACCGCGCAGATTGTATAATCCTTGGTAGAGAAGAGAAATCAAGCTCAAGATAAATGCTAATGAACAACAGAGATGTATGAAGCACTGGCACAAACAACAAAAGATGCAAGAGTCTGTGAATGACTTGGGATGAGTCACAATGTCAGTGTTGTGGGCTTGTTGGAACAGGCCAATTTTGGGAGAAAACTATGGAAATTTTGAAGACTTCAAGACAACACCGGAAAATAAGGGAGCATGCCGAAAATAGAGGAAAACCAGTGTCAGAAACAGAGGAAAATCAACAACGAGAAAATAAGTTAAAAAGTGGAAAAAATGTTGCGGAGTAGTTGGAAAGTGGACAAGTGCCAACTTGGAGAATAGTTGGATCATGGACCAACCAAGATTAAGTCAAGGAGAAAGTGGGCAAACCTAATCTTCTTAGGGTTAGGGTTTTTGTAAGGACTTTGTCCCATTTTGTTGTATAAGTAAAATGTATTAGTACGATTAGAAGGTAGTCTTTTGGTCGGTTTGAATAGTATTTGTTACATGGTTAGGGTTTTGGTTGGAATTTCTTAGAGTTGTGGAGACTATTGCGATCTGTGGAGATCGAATGTAATGCAAGAAGGACTGTAGAGAGTGCAACAATAGATTTTGCAAGAATATGAATAAAGAACCCAAGCGACAAATCTTTGTGGATGTAGCCCAGGAGGGGTTGAACCATGATATACCTGTGTCATCTGTATGAATGTTTGCATTACTTAATGTTATGTTTGAGTTAAAAATATTTAATATGAATATGTTAATTGATAAAGGTTATATTATTGCACACTAAGGAAAAACTCAGGGAGATTGCAAAATAGCACTAAGTAAATGAATGTCATAGCTAGGGTTTAGATATGAATCTTATGTTAGAGTAGAGGAATATCTGTCATGGAATACATGATTCTATAATGATTAATGAAGTCTTTTTGGAATATTAGTGTTTTATTGGTCTAAGCTACGATCTAATGGGGTTTTGAGGGCTAACAGAGAGTAGATCCAATTTTTCTGAGAGAGAAACACATTCCATCCCATGGCTGTAGACATATGAGTCCTGTGACCACCCATTGAATCCATCTCAGGTGAGACTGGGCAATGCACTTTGTGTGCAGTGTTTCCTTTTGGTATCCAGAAGGGATGATGGTCTAAGGGTTGTTGGTAATCATGTATTTAGAACTTGGGTCAGCCCACAAGTAACCAACAATGAGTAAGATTCATAAATACTATTGATAATGAGATAAAATTGAAGGACTTGGGAAGGTTGACTTGAAAGGTTAGAGACTAACTGCAGAAAGGCCAACTCAAGTTGAAACTTCGCTTGAACAAAAGAATGACACATTATGTGACTTAGGAAACATGACTACAAACTGGGATACATTTTTTATAGAGGAGGCATCCCAAAATGATCCATATGGTTGGAAGAATAACCAATCGGGGGCGATTATGCTCAAAAACAAGGAAAGGTCTAGTAAATCCATACTAAACCCAAAATATTGAGACATTGACTCAAAGATTATGATTTTTCAAGGGAGACAAGATTGTTTCCAATAAAAAGAGATAGACACTTTCCCCCCTCTTTTTGGTTTTTTGATATTTTTTTTTTGTCTTTTCATGTTATGAAATCATGAAAAGGAATAAAATAATGCTACATTATAGTGGAGGAAATGAGTGTCACGGTCAAGAAAACTAGTCCCAAAGTGCAAGGAGCATACCTATGCTTAATGCAAGGAAGTATGTGAAGGATAAGTACACCCAGGGGATGTTTCCTCCAAGGTTAAGGTGTTGAGTTGCAAAGGCATAAATTGCAAGGATGGAAACTGATAGGAATGCATAATAAATTGGTTCAACAAGTGCAAGTTGAGGCCGAATTTAGGCCTAAAAGTGTGATCAGTTAATATTCAATGCACTTAAAAATCAACAAATTTTGGAAGCCTCTGAAGGTGAGTTAGCCGGAAAAAAATTGATAGGAAGTGATGACGCTTCAACATAAAGAAATGGTGGGACTAAAGAGGAATTTCGAGTCCACAGAGAAACTACAACATAGGTTTCAAAAATGCTAGCGAGGTACTAACTAGGACACACATGGAGAGGTAATCTCTACCATTCATGAGTGACACCTTTAAGAAACTAGAAAGGTATGATGTCACTAATGAATGGGGTTGAGGCTATGAAAAACATGTATTCAATACAGATAGATGCATTATGAAAGAGAGATGGAGCCTACACTATATGGAAATAAAGAATACAATACCTGTTGATGAGTCATAAAAAATGTTGTTGTGAGCAACATATAATGGGGGGAGTCTTGTAGGTAATAGCCAGGACAAGATTGAGTGGAAGAGATGTGTATTCAAACACAAAGTCATGGAATGAATAAATAGGACTCCCAATCCAAATAAATCTTGCAACATGGTTGCCATAATACAAAAGAGAATCTAAAATAGGGAACCCATGGAAGGTAGGCTCTACCATGAATGAAACGACGTGCTTAAGAAGATGGAAAGGTTTTATCACTTTTTAATGGGATCGAACCTAGGTTAAAATGACAATGGAAACTGTTAATGAAAATATTGAAGGTATGTGATACCTACTCTACATGTCAGTTACATGTAACATCACCTTCCCAGAGTCTTGAAAAAGACTCAGTCAATCGATTAAAGGACCAAAATTACAAAAAGAAAACTCTATAACCTGTAATGAAAATGTTTAAACCCTTTCATCCTTTTCGTTTCCCCCTCCCTTATTCTATTTTCCCACCTCTTTACACCCTTTCTTTCCCCCCTTCTATATTTTCCCTTTTCCCCATTTCCTTTTTATCACTTTTTTTTCCCTTTCTTGGTTATTGCACTTAGCCATTTTCACGTTCGCGGACCTTTAGACCCATAGAATGTCGCACTTGCATTCTTGTTCATCCACCTATGCATAAGTATACTTCAACACTTAGAATTTTGTTTAATTCAAGGTTACGCAGATTCAAATGTTTGCCTTCCCTTTCCACATCCTTCACATTGCACGACAACTTCCATGTTCTACATTTTGACCGTCACTTAACTTTTATTCTCATCATGGATGTCGAGTTCCCAAATTTCCCATTCTTATGATATTCGGGAGTCTAACTGACCACCTTCTATACTTATTTTCTTTGTATCACTTGTCCAACCGTGGGTTCATGGGTTCGTGGGTTCACGAAAAATTTCATATTGATCTTCTCTCATCTTCATCCCCGCCATTACATTGCTTTTTCCAATGTGCCATAAGTGTTATTTAAATGATAAAAAATGTTTTGCAGAATTCAAAAAGGTCGTTATTAATGGTGAATGGCTCAATAAATATTCATTTAATTCACATTTGCAAGGGGATTAAATTATCATTATATCTCGAAAAAGTTCATTTGTAAATATCATTCAACTGAAGAAATAGTTTTATCGAATTAATGACAACATTAGCTCAACAACAGTTCTATGGTGATACTTTGAGTATTTTTGGCCACGAAGATCAGAATTTTCAGTGGTCAAGAGAATATTGGTATTATTCCTCCCCTCTTGCTGCTCATAGAAATTAGAACATGATTTGGACATCTAGGATTTCTCTTGCTAGTTGTGTTCCATAGGTTTTCAACTATAAAGAAATTGTTGCATGGTGTGTTGAAAAATACATACCAAATCAAAGGGCTCGACCTCTTGCCAAAGTACTTGGTGAATCCTTCTTCCATACTAGTGGACATAACCATAATTTAGGTTGACTCTTTGAAGAACCCTTATCGAGAAATCACATGGTTATTCACCAGAATAACAGGTCAGGAGAACAATGCTTCCTTATCTTGGATGGTTCTATACATCTTGTATTTTACATTCCAAGAGAAAGCTATTTTTGACTCAAGTAATCTCATTTCCATCGAAATTGCTTCCCAATTATCGCATTAGAAAAAGGATAGGAAATTATTTATGTCTTCATATTTGATATTTTCTACTACACATTGTTACCAATTCCCAAATTTGACTATTAGCAAGAGGGTAAAATGTGAAGCGGACCCTGTTACCTTTTGGTATTAGGCGTTATGGAGGCATAAAACCCCTTTATTTTCTATGACGTTTATAATGACTTCGTTTCAATTTTCAAAAAAACATATTTGGCGAAAGCACTTCCAGGATATCTATTGAAGCTACCAAATTTCTAGAGAAAAGGGAAGGAAAGAAAAAATGGAAAATCACAATATTATAAGAATATTTTTTTCAAAAGAAAATCGCTCATTTCTTCCATATTATGTGTCTGATAAATTATTCATCACAGAGATAGCAAGGCAATACAAATTTTGGTTACACTTTTTCCATGAAAAAATGAAAAATCAATTTATTACTCTGCCCTAGAAGATTGGAGAATTTGTATTGGGGAATATAAATAAAATTGATGAATTTGCAGGTCATTTTAATAATGCCAGTTTTAGATTTGCTAAGAAGATCAAATTTTTTGACCAAAGAAAAATCTTTATTGAACATATGCAATTAGTGGGGTTTAGTAATTCTTTCATTCAATTTTTTTTGAGTGAAGAAGAATAAATCAATAGCCATAACACTCCTGCACATGATGTTGTCGATCTTGAAACCTTACTTAGCAACAACGATCATTATAAAAAAAAAGGAAAACATTCTGGTGAAGGTAGTTCTCAATCTATAGTTTTCACTCCAAAAAATACTACATCCAGGATCAATGCTCCATTGACATACCCAGTTAAAAAGTATGTCAACAATATCTCTAATGGAGGAGGATATGATAAGCCTCCCTTCGGAAAAATTGAAAGTTCCCACAAACTTCCTGTAAGAAAGGAAAGAAAAACTCCATTGCAAGAGGAGGAGAATAATATCTTAGAAAATGATATTCAAAGTTTCTCTTTGGAAGATATGGAACTGGAAGCAGATATTGAAAAGATACAATTTCCTAAAATAGAAAAACAAGAGGATGTTATTCAACAAAATACTACATTGGAAGTTGTTGGGAATGAGATTTTCAGTGAAGAAGAATCTTTTACTATTCAGAGTGTTTTTTTTATAAATATTCTAAAAATTTATTATTAGAAAGAACTTATCAAAGAAATAAGAAAGGAAAATATTGCTCAGAGGTTAACCTTAAGTATATGCGACCATCTCAAAATTCCAAAATTGACAAGGCAACCGTGGATGCGCTTGATGATTCTATTGATGGTTTGGAAGCTGAGAATGACAGGCTGAAGGAAAGAATCAAAGAATTGGAAACTTCCTTGACGCCTCTTCCTATTTTAGCTAGCCTTTTAACAATGATATATCCAACCACATTAGGTACCAAATTCAAAGGATCATCAATTTTTCTTATGGCCATTCAAAATTACATCGAGAGGAATATTAAAAAAAGAATGTCACTCATAATGGAGGCCTGGGAAGTCTCTAAAAATATTGTTTCTGTTGGTTCAAGAGCGCATGCCTTCCATATATATATATTGAAGATGACTTTAAAAATGAAGAACGGTTTTATACAGATGTTTTCATACCATTTGGAATAAAATTTTCAAATATGACAGAGGCAAAGAGGATATAAGAATATTTTCCTTCGACCACTCGAATTAAACAGTTAAAAGCCTGTTGGATAGAAAAGATTAAAAATCTAAAATATATTGTTCAAACTTGTAGTGAAGTCATAACAAAAAAAGAAGAATTATTCAAAAGGCTTATAGAAATAGACTTAGAAGGTAGCATTGGCAAATTTCAGGATCCCAAATTAATCTTTAATTCAATGTTTATGAAAAAGAAATAGTTTGATGAACACGTGGAAATATTGAAAGGATTCTTAGTCGAAAAATTCAATAGTGTCATTGAGTATGGTGAAGAAGAATTGATAATTGGTTTATCGATTACTCTATAAAAAATAAATACATTGAAGAATCAATCCATGGTATTTCTCATGATCCAATAAATTTAGAAGGATAATTATTTAATATCATAATTAGACATGAGATAAATGTTGCACCCATGAAAAAATATATTGAAGATTGGTTTAAAAGAGAAATTGATAAGTAAGCTAAAGAAGGACAATAAACGAGGGTTGAGACAGTTCCAAAAACTGTCAGCGAGGAGAATAAAAGAAAAAAAAAAGCAAATGAACAGAGGGAGATGCCATCATAGTAAGTCCATGTTGATCACATTCTCTTTCTTTATTAGTTTTCATCCAGTTATTCTTCTTCTTTGAATAGAAAGATATAACTGAAATATGATAACTTTCTATTTGTCTTATTTCCATATCTTGTTTCTCTACATCCACCCACCTTATTATTTCTACAATTTATTTCCTTGTACATGTTTACTTTTATGGTCCGCAACATCCCTAATCCCATTCTTCTCGACAAATACCTTTTAAATTTCAAAGCATTGTAATAGAGTCTATTATTTTTTAGAAATCCCAAGAGAACTAATTCAGGATCCGTTTTGACCGTATTTTATGACTATGAGCTATGAGTATAAAGTATTTTAAATTGATCCATCATAATCTTCTTTTGATATATGCAAGTATTTACTCTATGAAAGTTCTCTTATGCATTTGGACCATCTTCTTTTATTTTTATGTTTGATCAGAAATATTTATTTTCACTATGATGGATGTGAGGAAATTGTGTGCAATATGTGATGTATGAGGTTATTTTATAACCCTAATTTGCACCAAACATGCATACCTAGCAGCAGACCATCTTACTTACTATTTTTGCCAAGCCAATACTGAATAACTCTTCTTAAAATTGATTTTTTTGAAGATGTACGTGCCCTGCACCACTATTGCCCGCGTATGTACGCTAGTTGCACCATTATTGTCTGCATACGTATGCTAGATGCACCATTACAACCCGTGTATACCGACAAAATTTGCAAAAAAAAAACGTTTCAAGGAAATACGGGCTTTTGGGTAGTTCCCTAACCAATTGGCCACCCATAGCCCGTCACCCAACCAAATAACTATCTTTTTGGGATATAAAATAAGGTGTTGGGGTCCCATTCGAAGGAGAGGCATGAAAGTAGTGAAACTCTTACCATTTCCTAATCCCCCCTTGCCCCAAGAATTTGCAGCCACATTGTGAGTTTGAGCTAGAATTTCCCATTCTTGCCCCTTTTTCCTCATCCATAAACATATTCCTATTCTATAGAGAGAAGTGTGAGAGAAGAAGGATATGTGGAAACAGTTGGATCTTGATAAAGAGGAGCCCGAGACTGGGTTCGAGGAGCAGTCGTCGATCTCATTTTTTAAGTGACATTATGAGATTAATATAAAGAAGTACTTTTGTCGTCCCACCATATGATGTGTTTAATCTGTATGATTGATTTACATTTTGTCATGACATATAACCCATTAATCCATATATAGAATGCTTGTTC
>ML827406.1:88067-109277 GCA_009831015.1 Picea engelmannii | reverse complement strand
TTCGTTAGTTTCTTTTAGAATCTTTTGTTACTTCTTCTTTGATTGGAAGAAAATATAAAAAAAAAAACTTAGTTTGTTAGATCTCTTTCTTTCTTGACATTTGCTTTGCATTGTTATTTGAAAAAGAAAAAGAAATTAGCATAGTGTTGTGTTTTCTTCTCATCTTAAAAGCATTTCAAAAGAAAATAAGAAAGATAATCCTTCTTTGCTAGTGTTCTTATAAGTTTCATTTTCCGCAAGAGTCTTAACAACATCAGTTGCACTACCACACCCCATTTTTGAGTAAATCAAGCCTTAAAAAGAAAGCTAATTAAAATTTATCAGACCTTATGTTTGTAGGGTCCATTAACTAGACTAAGCTAGAGCCTTGATTTAGGTTTGAGAGGAAATATTCAAGGCTATAAGACAATCATAGGAGTTTGTGTTAGGGAGTGAAAAAGTCCAGTAACGTGGAAATTATCTGGGACCCCCCTCTAACAAAGGGGATAAACATGAGGTTGCATGCAGAAAGGTAGCAGAGATAACCCCTCCAAAGCCGGACCAATCGTAGTAGAGGAACACATATAGACGGCTTACCTTGGGATTACATTGATCACATTTTCCATGGAGCTTCATGGGTCTCAAATCTATTCGAGGTCCTCAGTCGTCTTCCAAAACACTTGCTTTTGATACCCTCAATAGGTTTTAGGATTGATACCCTACTCATTACGGTCCATCCGACTGTCAATTGTACCCGCCTGGTGATTGTTCACGAGCTGGCAACTTAGCTGCCTTAATTTTATGGACTTACGCAGATGACTGTGGGGGTATACTTTGGTACCTAGGATAGACGTCGGGCCACTCTTTGTAGAGTATACCCAAAGGGTGCTTCCATGTTCGAGTTGCACTTGCACCAGTAAGTTGCTCTAGTGTCGTCTTGCGTAACTGTTCTTCCTACTAGTTAGTCGTTTGCTTGATTTTCCTTTAGGAAATTTTAGTGTGTGGTCTATGCTCCTTAGATTTCCATAGTGAGTTAGTCATTCATTTCTCTGGGTCTTTGACCTAGGGTGGTAGACCGCCCACTCCACCAGTCATGAGGACTTTTTGGTCTTCTGCGTAGAAATGTGGAGCTGCCTCTTTATAGGCGTTGTTTTGATAAACAATGATTTTCCAGAGTCAGTGTGTGAGACTTTTATGGCCTTGAATGATCCTGCAAGGGGAGACCCTATGCATAATATATGCATGGATAAATTTCTAGATGATACCAACCAAGGAACCCCTTCGCAAGGGGATTCTTGTACCTTCCCCTTTTTTGGAAACATTGGTGTCCCTTTGATGGCCACTTTGTACATTCCTGGGTTGAATGTGGGACTATCGGTTTGGTTGGGTACCATTCCAAATTTCCCAAATGCTCTTGATTCTTCTTAGTTAAGAACCTTATTTCATGGGCATAATGTTGATGTTTCTTCATCAACAAAGTTTTCTCCTCCTCCTTCTCCCACTTCTAGTGAAAGTACAGTTACTAGTAATCAGAAGTCTAAATGAAATAGAAAGAGGAAGAATAGGAAGAAGAAGTCACCAACCTCTGTGAGTCATCTTGGAGATAAGTCAAAAAACTCTCCAAGTCACATTGAAGACCAACACCCAGCCTCTGCAAGTCATGTTGGGGGTACGAGCCTCGTCAATGCAAGTCATATGTGTGATATATCACCAACCTCTGCGAGTCATGTTGGAGATAGGTCATTGACCTCTGCTAGTCATGTTGAAGACCAACACCCAACCTCTGCAAGTCATGCTAGGGGAAAGCACCCATCCTCTACAAGTCATGTTGGGGAAAAAGTCCAGTCACTGCTAGTCATACTGGTAATAGGTCTGTAGCTTCTGCGAGTCATGTTATCGACCCATCACCAACCTTTGCAATTCATGTTGGAGATGTGCAGCCAGCCACTGCCAGTCATGCTATGGGCATTGATTCTATTGAGAAACCTAGATGGATAGGACATAAGCCTAAGTTCCCTTGTAATATTTGCAAGGGAGATCACCTTATTCATTTGTTCCCTGAAATTCCATAGGTACAAAGATTGTGGTCCTTGTCTGTAAGCTCCTTTGATTCTGAGTCTTCTAAGGTTTCCTCACTGTATATTCAACCATTGGTTGAAAAAGTGATCATGTCGATGCAGTCATCGGCTGATCCCACTCCTCTTTTAGGGGGTGAGGTGTCTTTAGACCATGTAGTCTCATAGCCTATTCAACCATTGGTTGAGAAAGTGGTCACGTTGATGCAGTCATCGGTTGATCCCACTCTTCTTTTAGGGAGTGAGGTGCCTTTAGACCATGTATTCTCACAACCTATTCATCCATTGGTTGAGAAAGTGGTCACGTTGATGTAGTCATTGGCTGATCCCACTCATCTTTTAGGGGGTGAGGTTCCTTTCAACCATGTAGTCTCGCAGCCTATTCATCCATTGGTTGAGAAAGTAGTCATGCCGATGCAGTCTTCGGTTGATCCCACTCTTCTCTTGGAGAGTGTCGAATCTATCAAAGTGGTCATGCCGATGCAGTCTTTGGTTGATCCCACTCTTCTCTTGGGGAGTGATGTGTCTACCAACTATGTTTTTAGCCTTTTTCAATTCAGTACTTTCAAAACAAGGGGGCATTCCGCTCTCTCCGAGCACACCCCTTCCAAGCCCTAGGATGGTTTCCTTTGATTGGATTGACCTTGTTGATCCTCGTCTTCCTTCTTCTGCACATTTTCAAATAAGGGTTGAAGTTAATTCAACAAACATTTATTGATGTATCGTGGATGAAGGAGCCTCTACAAGTATTTTATCCTCCTCGGTTTGGAAAGTCTTGGGATCTCCCGAGATTGTGTTTGCTTCACATGAGCCGTTGGATTTTGATAGATTTCCTAGTGAATATTTGGGGATTCTTCCTCAGTTTCCTATCTCATTAGGTAGGAAGATTGTCCTTGTCGATGTTATAGTGGTGCAAGGCCCATTATATTTTAATATGCTTCTCGGTTGTGATTATGTATATGCTATGAACGTTGTGGTGTCTACATTCTTTCGAGCGATGCATTTCCCTCATAATGGAAGCATTGTCACTATCGACCAACTGGCATCTGATAATCACCATCCTAATTTGGCATTAGTTCAGGCTGCCCCTTTATATGTTCCTAGTGTTTGTGTAGACTCTACCCCGCGATGGGTTAATTATGTGGCGTCTTATCCTTGGTGTTCAATTTATTCTGAGTAGGAACATGTGCAATCATGTTTACCTTCTTGACACTTGGTATCAATAAGTGATCCTTTGGTTTATCCAATGGGGGCATGGGAGCCCTTACTTCTCCCTCTTGGACCAAGTGATCTTGAGTCTCCTCCTGAGTCTGATCTCGTTGTTTGTAGATCCTCAAGCCCTCATGATTGTGATTCTYCATTGATAGAMTCTGCCAATCCTGGCCATATCCTCCATCATCATATGGAATATGGTCAATTTACTTCACCCTTTGGGACCGTCGACCCTCATTTGCGTGATTTCTCGGATATTCAATTTCCTTTTGATAAGGCTATCCTTGAAGCSATGACTARGGTTTCTATACCGTGGGAGGACTTACACTGTGGTTTGTATTTTCTTCCCTTTTGGGAGACTTTCCAAGTTGACTATCGAAGAGACTCTTGGTCTGAGCCTAGCAGTGGGCTCTACCTGAACTAGTTTCATACATGAGTCATAACCCGATGGAGTCTTCTTTAATCTCTTTTCAGACTCTCTAAACATGAAAATATTGCCGAGCAATCTTGTTGTCCTTCACACTCGCCAAACTCAAATTTGAAGGCACATCTGTCTGGTGGTATTTTACCCCTTTTTTGGTCTGAATGGTTAATTGTACGAAAAAAGGTATACTCTAGGAACTTTGGTTCGCTGGAAGAGTATTCATAGGTAAACTTTTAACCCTTTTTCGAGCCCGAGGAACTAAATTTACGAAAAAGTAACCCCCACGGAGTCCATAGTTAAGCTCTTTTCAAACTCCCTAAAAGTGAAAATATTGTCGAGTGATATTGTTTCTTCACACTCATTAAACTGGTTCAGAAGAACATCCATTACAGAGTCCATAGTTAAGCTCTTTTCAGACTCCTTAAAATTGAAAAGATCATCGAGTGACCTTGTTATTTCACACTCGTTAATTGGTTCAGAAAAACATCTACTGACATGAGTTTACCCCTTTTTTTGGCCTGTAGATTAAGGAGGAAAAAGGTACACCTCGAGAGATTCATCTCGCTGGGAGAGTTATCCTCAGTGAATTTCACCTTTTTCGGGCTAAGGAGACTAAATCTAGAAAAAGGCAGTAAGTCCATAGTTAAGATCTTTTTAGACTCCTTAAAATTGAAAAGATTACCGAGTGATCTTGTCTTTATCACACTTGTTAAAATGGTTTTGAATAGATGTATTTTTGGTGATAATTTATCCCTTTTTCGAACCGACTAGACTATCTTCAGAAAAGGTAGCACATTGGAGTCTTCTTTTGTGTTTTTTCAGACTCTCTAAAAATGAAAAACCACCAAGCTTACCTTCTCTGGGCCCATTTAAAATTACATTGAAGGACATTATCATTGTGTCTTGTTAATCTCATTTTCATTCGTGCATATTTGGCTTAATGCTAGCTCCATGTGGCTCTCAACTGAACCTTTGAAGCATGCCTTATACGCAAGCCTTGTAGCACTTTGCCTCTGCATCTTGACACCTTGACCCATGGAGGAATTTTCCCAAGTGTCCTTTTCCTGCACATGTTTCCTTTCTCTGAGCATGAGTGTGTTCCTTGTGCTTACAACTAGTATGTTTGCAACACTCATTCCTCCTTTGTAATGTAGCATTCTTTTATTCTTTTTAAAGCTTTCAAAATATTGAAAAAGACAAAAAAATAAAATATACCCCAAAAAGAGGATAGGAAAAGTATTTTCTTTGTATGGCAGCACAATGAGTCTCCCTTACAAAGCACATCGTTCTATTTGTTCATCAAGCTTTGTGATTTAATATTACCTTAGGGAGATATTCTCATAACATAGAGCTATGTCCTCCTTCATTTGGTTATCCTTCCAAACATATGGAGAGTTTGCGTTGCCTCCTGCATCGTGAAATTATGTCAATGTCATGCTTCCTGAGTCTCATATTTCATCGTGCTATTTTCCAAGGGAATTTTTACCCAACTTGAGTCCACCCTTCTGCAGTTTGTCTCTTGTCCTCATGCCCGACCATCCCAAAATTCCAATCAAAGTCTTTGTTCAAAATCAATGAAGTTATCTCCCTGATAATCGAGATCATCTTGTCTATTCCCCGACAAGCCATTGAAGACCTCTGGGTAGTGAATATGTACACTCACATTGCACTTCTACCTGAGTTATGAATATATTGAAGTTGTTTCTCGAGCTCTAAAGACATCATCTACAACCATCAGGCGTCATTTGCTTCTTGAAGATGGATATTATTCATGTATATCTTTTGATTTTGAGATGTAGATCCATTGTGTATTATTCGCAGCTACACTTTGTATAGTTATATGACATGGATCTGCAGTGTATTTTATTGACAACAATGATTTATTTCATCCCGAGCATGGGTATGCCCGCCTCGGTGAGACAATTTTATTTTGCAGATGGCACCTCCCGAACTTAGGTCCCAGGCTCACTTGCTTCATACGTTGGTAAATATTTGTAATGTATTTCAGCCATCATATGCTCTTCTAACCTCACACATTAGGGGGCATATGTTATAACCCTAATTTGCACCAAACATGCCAATACTGAATAACTCTTCTTAAAAACCAAAATTTTGAAGATGTACACGCCCTGCACCATTACTTCCAGCATATGTACACTAGATACACCATTACTTCCTATGTATGTATGCTAGTTGCACCATTACAGCCCACATATACCCACAAAATTTGCAAAAAATAAAAAGTTGCAAGGGAATACGGGCTTTTGGGTAGTTTACTAACCAATTGACCTCCCATATCCCGTCACCCAACTGAATAACTATATTTTTGTCATATAAAAGAAGGTTTTGGGGTCCCATTCCAACGAGAAGCATGAAAGTAGTGAAACTCTGCCCATTTCCTAATCCCCCCTTTCCCTAAGAATTTGTGGCCACATTGTGAGTTTGAGCAAGAATTTCCCATTCTTACCCCTTTTTCCTCATCCATAAAACTATGCCTATTCTCTAAAGAGAAGTGTGAGAGAAGAAGGATATGTGGAAGAATTTGGAGATTGGTGAAGAGAAGCCTAGGACCGGGTTCGAGGAGCAGTCGTCGATCTCATTTTGTAAGTGACATTATGAGATTAATATAAAGAAGTACTTTTGTCGTCCCACCATATGATGTGTTTAATCTATATGGTCGATTTACATTTTGTCATGACATATAACCCATTAATCCATATATAAAATGCTTGTTCATAGTTTCTTGTTTGTATTTTGGTGAATGCGGGTCAGCCTTGGGAGGATATTTGTAGTCAAGAAATGACCGAATGCATTGGGATCGACACCGGATGCGGAGTTCAAGGTAAGACTACTGGATCCCTATACTTTGTACTTTATATATGAATGTGGGGTGTTTTCGGGATAGTGGTTAAGAGTAGGAGACTTTATATGGTTAGCTCTGCCTGCACTTTAGAAACCTAGTGTAGTCCGTAGGGGGGTTTTCCCACTATAGCAGGTTCCTGGTCCTTTCTTAGAAATTCTCTTGAGATAAATCTTTTATCTTTCAATATTTTTTTTATCTTTCTTTGAGCATAAAGATTAGATCATATTAAGGTTCTATATTATTTCTAAATATAAAGTTTATTAAAGAATGTCATAAGCCAAAGAGGAGTACCACCTCTATAAAAATGCAGGAGGATTCATATCCTCATGAGGTTTTTGTTTCGGTCTTGATGGATTCAAGTGTCAACATTTTTTGTGACCATACTAGGGAGAAAATGAAATATTTGAATCTGGTTTAGCATCCTTAAATTACATGACTTTTCCTCAAGCTAACCAGCCCCAGCTAGAAATTAGATTAAATAATCAACGAAGTGTTCTGCATCAGCTATATAATCTTGCAATAACAACAACTGAAATCATAGAGTAAATAGAAATGTCTTGGAAAATACTGGTTCAAGAAGAAGAAAGATAAATTATTCGAAGGCAACAAAGGGAAGAAAGACAAGATCGAGGAAACAAGTGACAACCTCGAACAACACAAGAACAAGGCCATAATTGAAACTAGATGAATACAAAGGACCAATCACTAGAAGTAAAAGAAAGAAATTTCATACCTTATAAAGTGAATAACATATTCCTGATGAAAAGAAGAAGCTTCCAGACATGGATGAAATGGAAGAAAGAACAGACAAAAGTAAAGAAGAAAGAGAAGAATAAATACGAGAGTAAAGAAATGAAGAAAGACGAGAGGGAAGAAATGAATAAAGGAGAGAATAAAGGAGAAATGAAAGAATGAGAAGATTCAGAAACCCTAGATGAATAAGAGATTCTCCTCTTGACTTGCGAGGTGAACAACACGAGCTCCCACCCCTTCCTAAAGGTAATTTGAAATAATTTTCTAGAAATGGAACAATTGATGCTAAAATACATGTTTATTTGTTCCTGGATGTTTGTGACTTTCATCTTGTTGAATATGATGATTTAATGGCAAGGTTGTTTCTCCAAACATTATTGGGCCAATCCTATGAATGGTATACAACATTTCCCACCAGATCAATTGGTTCATTCGATGATCTCGAAATCATGTTTCTAACTACGTTCTCTCCCCTAGTCACATATCACACCCTTCTCACTCACTCATATTTGTTTAAAGAAGGATGAGAGAATATGAGATTTCAATCTCAGATTCAATAAAACTCTGAGAAAAATTCCTAAAGATAAAAGGCCAAATGACCCAGTGATACTTAGTTGTTATAAAAATTCCATGCTACCAAATGTAAATTTTGTTATCAGAGCATCCCAAATGGATACACTAGAGGAATAAATTACTATAACACATAAATGGAAGAAATCATGATTGAAACGAACACTAACCCTAATATTATCCACATAAAAGTACAAAGGCAGATGGGTAATTTAAATATCGATTATCAAGGAGATTCTAGCTCAAAAAGGAACGAAGAGAAAAGGATGTGACCAATTCAAAACCAAATCAGCGGTGGATGATTTTTCAAGGGAACTATACTGAATGTGAAAATAGACCCCGTGGAAACCCAAGATACTAAGTAAAGAATCTAAATTGCATAGATGAATAGAACAATTAGACAGATGCAAGATGAAATAACCAGATCAAGAAGGAACAATAATTACATACCAAATCCAAGGAGTTTGGTCTCATAACAAAGAAGGAACCCTCCTCAAGAGAAAAGAGTGATGCTTGAGAATGATGATAATTAAAGATAGACGATCCCCAGAAAACCAGTTCCAAATGAAATGGTTCTTGATGAACCATTTATCGAACATATGGCTGAAAATGAAAAATGATTATTTACTAAAGGAAAATTTTGAACCTATATAAATGGATGGATGTGATATGTCCATGTATATATTTGAAGAAGGAAAATATGATCCTAACTCACAATAGAACGTTTCCTAAACACGAGCATATGCAAATAAGTCCAAAAGTAAAGATAAACATGAAAAAGACAAAGAAATAAATAAATAAAAGGAGAATGAGAAAAAGAGAAATAAAAATATGATAAGCAACACTGGAGCTAAGAAACATCAAATATCTTGATCCCCCCACCGATGAAATATAATGTGGTTGAATATCTGATTAAGTTGAGGTTTACTTTTCCTTTCACAGAAGTGGTGAAGATTCCCTCACAAAGGGAAAATATTTTGAAGTTGTTAGACGAGCCAGCTGGAAGAATTGAAGCAATTGCCACAAGCCCAAAACAAAGTCAAAACACATCAACAATCAAGTTGAGAGGAAAAATCACACCCTTCTATATTTCGATAAAAAACCATGATGTTGCACTCCGTAATTTTTTAGTTTATAATGGCGCAACAAACAATATCATGCCCTTGGCACTAATGGAGGTGTTGGGTATGAGTTGCACTAGATACTATGAGACAGGTGAAATCATTTACGCAATAGTTTCTAGATAGGTTCTAGCTTATGGGGAAATTAAATATTTTTATGCCTGGATCATTGTTGCTCATATTATTACAATTTTTAATATTGTGGTTGTGGATCTTCCTCCTACATATGGAGTTGTCCTCGGAAGAGACTGGTCATCCATGATAAGAGGCTATATAATGAATTATGGAATTTGCATGACGTTTTCAGATAAATACAAAGCAATGATCAAGGTTCCTTATGAATCTAGGAAGTTGTTCGCCTTAAAAAAAGAAGGACAACTAGGTAATGGAAGATTATATAGACGTTGGTATCGAAAATTATGCTATCCTGGACAGGGAACAAATTGAGGACATAGAAAATCAAGAGAATGATTTTGCAAGATACTGGAGGATGTCATTTGATGGAGGTTGATCAAGTTCAAGAAGTGGAGTTGGAATTCTCCTTAAAATCCCAGGAAAATTGTGCACCCACATGTTGTCAGACTTGAATTTGCATGTACAAATAATGAGGAAGAATATGAAGCTTTGTTTCAAGGAATGATCCTTGCACAAGAAATGAAGATAGAACATTTGATTTTGATTGGTGACTCTGAGTTGGTAATAAATCAAGTTACTCGGAAATATAATATTGAGAAGGAATAACTTAAATTATATTTCAAAAGAGTTAGTGAATTGATGGAATCCTTTTGTTATTTTAATATTTCCTTCATTCCAAAGGATACAAATCAGAAGGCAGATTCATTAGCATTGGAGGCTTCATTGTCAAACCCAGATGATTTCCAGAGTAAAACATCATTTTAGGTAAAAAGAGTATTCCAACCTTCTGTACCTAACAATCAAGAGTATTTTCAAGTATTTGAGAATGATGAAGACCTATAATTGTTTTTAGTAAATGATAATGAAGATGAGGATAATGACATTGTTGTTGTTTTGAAGAATTGTGTTCAATCCAAATCTATTTTCACAAGAGATGATCACACCAAAAATCTCCTGAAAGAAGTATATGTCCAAAAAGTCCAATAAATGAGAAAGGTTAATATTGGGATTGATAGTTCCCCAAAGTATATCAACTTGGGATTTGATTTTACAACCGACGAAGTTGACCAATATGTTGCGCTGTTTAAATACTATCTTGATGTGTTTGCATGGAGTTATGTTGATTTAAAGGCATATGATAAAACAATATTTCAACACATCATCCCATTAAGAGAAGAAGCAAAACCTGTCAAGAAAAAAATAAGGATGATGAACCCCAAGTTGAATCCACTAGTGAATATTGAGTTGGAAAAGTTGAAGAAAGCTAGAATAATATATCCCATCAGACATTTTGACTGGATTTCAAATCTGGTGGTTGTGAGAAAGAAGACTGGGGAGATTCATATGTGTATACATTTCAGTGATCTTAATAAATCAAGTGTAAAAGATAATTATCCTTTTCCTAATATGGAATTTCCCCTCCAACAAGTCACCGAATTAGCTTGAATGTCCATGTTAGACGGTTTTTCCGGGTATAATCAAGGCTTGGTTGTAGAGAAATAAAGAGTGAAGACAACCTTCATAACGACTTGGGAGAAATATGCATATGCTGGAATTCCCTTTGGTCTAAAGAATGTTGGGGCTACGTTCTAGAGGGATATGGATCATGCCTTTGAGGGTTTGATAGGAAAATTCATGGTGGACTACTAAGATGATTTAGCAGTCCATTCAAAGACAAGAAATGAGCACATTCATCATCTGATGAAATTATTTGATAGATGTAGATTATATGGAGTTTCTTTCAATCCAAAGAAATGCTTGTTTGATGGGATTGAAGGCAAATTATTGGGTCATATTGTATGCAAATAATGAATCTATATTGATCTAGAGAGGGTTAAATATATAAATGAACTCAACCCTCCAGTATCCAAGAAAGGAGTCCAGTCATTTTTTGGAAAGATTAACTTTGTATGGATATTTGTCCCTGATTATGAAAATATTGCGAAATTGATCAACTCACTGTTGAAAAAGGATCAAAGTTTTGAATGGACTTTAGATACACATGTATATTTTAGTAACATCAAAAAGGAAATCACTACAACCCTAGTCCTCATTATTATAGACTTCCAGAGAGACTTCATCATTTATTCGTTTGCAAGAAAAACTGTTGTGGCATATGTTCTTACTCAAAGAAATGCCAAGGGTGAAGAACTACGAATTAGATTCATGAGAAATACCCTTCATGATTATGAATTAAGATATTCGGAATTGGAGAAACAAGCCATGTATCTTGTAAAGGCAATAGCACACTTTTAGACTTACATATTAAATTCTTATGTCATTTCATATGTTCCAGCCTCTCCTGTTAATATTCTTTTAAATCAACAATTAAGAGAAGGGAAATGGGAAAATTGGTTGGTGAAGATTCAAGAGTATGACATTGAAATTAAGTCTTTAAAATTAGTCAAAGGAAAAGGGTTGTGAAATTTAATTGTGAATGGTGATGCTTTGAACGAAGTAGTTTCAGTTTCAATTGGAAAACCTATATCTGGTTCTGAATGGTATAAATATATTGTATTTTATTTAAAATATAGACAATTCCCTATCACCATGACCCCAAAGGAAAGAAGAGAAATAAAAATGAAATGAAATCAATATGTATTGATTGCTGATGATTTATTAAGAGGGAATTATGATGGAATATTATTAAGGTGTGTTTATGAAAAGTGATCTTAAGAATTAATGAAAGAATTTCATGGAGGTATATGTGGTGGACATTTTGCACCCACTGCTACAACACATAAAAAAATAAGATCCAGATTTTATTGGCCATCTGTTTTCAAAGACTCATATGCTACGGTGATAAAATGCATCTCTTGTCAACAATTTTCAGGGAATATGAAAAACTTTTAAATGCCATTACAACCCATATTTGTAGAACAACCATTTTCCCAATGGGGACTGGATGTCATTGGACCAATAAATCAAAAATCAAATAAAGTGAATATCTACATCCTCACTGCTACAGATTATTTCATGAAGTGGTAAGAAGGAGTAGCAATAAAAAGGGATGACTTCAAATAATTGATTAAGTTTCTTAAAGATAATATATTTTCAAGATTTGGTGTTCCAAAAAAGCTCATTTATGACAATGGTTCAATTTTCATCGGGTCAAAATTTATAGAATTTTGTGGAGAATATGGCATCGTCATGGGCAAATAATCAAACTATTATCCATAAGGGAATGGTCTTTTTGAATGTACAAATAAGAAAATCATTCATATTTTAAAGAAAAACTATTTATCAGAATCGAAAGAATTGACATTTGAAATTAACGAACGCTCTATGGGCGAGTAGAATGACTTTGAAAGACAATACTGGGATGCCTCTGTATAAGTTGGTTTATGGGAGGGAAGAAAAAATTCCAATCAACCTTGAACTAAATTCCTTGACCTATGCGGTTAATACAAAGGACGCAAAAGATAGTACTCCTATGCAAAAGAGATTAAATCAACTATTAAAATTGGAAGAAGAACGAAGTGAAGCTTTGCATAGAACATCTTAGAGGAAACAAAGTGTCAAAAAATATTTTGATCAGAGCTCAACCCTAAATAATTTTCAAAAAGTAGAATTGGTGTTACTCTGGAACAAAGATTAGGAGAAACCATCAATGCACACAAAGTATGAAGCACTCTGGATTAGGTTGTACATCATTGAAAAGATCTAGGGTTTCAATTCACATATGATCAAATACATGAAGGGGAAAATGTTAATGTTTCCTGTTATTGGGGGACACTTGAAAATATTTTTCTCTTGAAATTTTTTCTTCTCCTTGTACATAGTTTTCATTTATTTTGTATATCCTTACCATTCGAATCCATATCCCAAAGGATAAAAACATCTTGTCATGAAGATTTTGGATTCTTGACAACCCACGGGGGGTTATCATTCCATAGTTGGAGCTAGTTCTTGAAACCATTTTGTGCTTTTCATTTTCCTCTCCCTTATTGTATTTTCCCACATCTTAACCCCCTTTCTTTCCTCCCTTCTATATTTTCCCTTTTTCCCATTCCCTTTTATCTCTTATTTTTTCCCTTTCTTGGTTATTGTACTTATCCATTTTCATTCTCATGGAAATTCAGAGCCACGGACTTTTTCACTTGCATTCTCGTTCATCCACCTATGCATAAGTCCGCTTCAACAATTAGACTTTTCTTCAATTCATGGGTACGCGGATTCAAATATTTTCCTTCCGTTTCTGCAGCTTTCACCTTGCACTTCAAATTCCACATTCTACATTTCAACCATCACTTAAATTTTATTCTCATCATGGATGTCGTGTTCCCAAATGTCCCATTCTTTTGATATTCACAAGTCCGACCGACCACCTTCTATACTTAGTTCCTTTGGATCACTTATCCAACCACAGGTTCACAGTTTCATGAAAATTTCATATTGATCTTCTCTCATCTCCATCCTCACCATTACGTTTCTTTTCCTAATGTGAACAAGTGTTATTTAAATGCTAACAATTGTTTTGAAGACTTAAAAAAGGCCATTATTAATGGCGAATGGCTCGAGAAATATTCATTAAATATTAATTTAATTCTCCTTTGTGAGAGGATTAAATTATCATTATCTCTCGAAAAAGTTCATTTGTAAATATCATTTAGTTGAAGAAACAATTTTATCAACTTAATGGAAGCATCAACTCGACAACATTTCTTTGGTGATACTTTGAATATTTTTGGCTGTGAAGATTAGAATTTTCAGTGGTCGAGAGCATATTGGTATTAGTCCTCCCCTCCTGTTTCTTAAAGAAACGAGAACGTGATTTGGACACCTGGGATTTCTCTTGTTGGTTGTGTTCCAGAAGTTTTCGACTGTAAAGAAATTGCTGCATGGTATGTTGTCAAATACATACGAAATAAAAGGGCTCGACCTCTTGCCAGAGTACTTAGAGAATCCTTCTTCCATACCAGTGGACATAACCATAATTTAGGTTGACTCTTTGAAGAACACTTATCAAGAAATCATATGGTTATTCACCAAAATAACAGATTAGGAGAGTATTGCTTCCATATCTTAGATGGTTCTATACTCCTTGTATTTTATAGTCTAATAGAAAGCTATTTTTTACTGGGGTAAGCTCATTTCCTTCAAAATTGCTTCCCAATTATCGAATTAGAAAAAAGGATAGGAAATTATTTATGGCTTCATATTTGATATTTTCTATCACACATTGTTACCAATTCCCAAATTTGACTATAAACAAGACACTAAAATGTGAAGCGAAACCTGCTACCTTTTGGTATAAGGCATTATGGAGGAATAAAACCCCTTTATTTTTCTATGAAATTTATAATGACTTCATTTCAATTTTCAAAAAACTTTTATTTGGAAAAAGCACTTCCAAGATATCTATTGAAGATGCCAAATTTCTAGAGAAGAAAGGAACGATAGAAAAAATGGAAAATCACAATATTATAAGAATATTTTGCTCAAAATAATAAATTTCCTTTCTTCCATATTATGTGTCTCATAAATTATTCATCACGGAGGTATAAAGGCAATACAATTTTTTGTTGCACTTTTTCCATGAAAAAAGGAAAAATTAATTTATTCCTCTACCCTGGAATATTGGAGAATTTGTATTGGGGAATATAAATAAAATTGATGAATTTGCAGGTCATTTTAACAATGTTAGTTTGAGATATGCTGAGAATATCAAAGGTTTTGACCCAAGAAATATATTTGCTGAACATATCCAATCAGTGGGGTTTAGTAATTTCTTCATTCAAAATTTTTTGAGTGAACAAGAAGAAATCAATAGCCAGAACACTCTTGTACATGATACTATCGATCTAGAAAACTTATTCAGCAACAACGATCATTATAAACAAAAAGAAAAAAAATTGGTGAAAGGAGTGCTCAATCTTGAGTTGTCACTCCAAAAAATACTACATCTAGGAGAAATTCGCCAATGGCCTACCCAATTAATAAGTATGTCAACAATAGCTCTAATGGAGGAGGAGATAAGAACCCTCCCTCCAAAAAAATTGAAAGTTCCCACAAATTTCCTGTAAGAAAGAAAAGAAAAACTCCACTGCAGTAGCAGGAGAATAATCTCTTAGAAAATGATATTCAAAGTTTCAATTCATAATATATGGAATTGGAATAAGATATTGATAAGATACAATTTCCTGTAATAGAACAACATGAGCATGTTATTAAACAAAATACTGCATTGGAAGTTGTCGGGAATGAAAGTTTCAGTGAAGAAGAATCCTTTACTATTCAGAGTGTTGTTTTTTATAAATATTCTAAAAAGTTATTATTGGAAGGAATTGATTAGAGAAATAAGAAAGGCAAATATTGCTTAGAGGTTGAACTTAAGTATATGATACCATCTCAAATTTCCACAATTCACAATGAAACGAGGAATACACTTGATGATTCTATTGATGGTTCGGAAGATGAGAATGCCAGGCTAAAGGAAAGAATAAAAGAATTGTAAATTGCCTTGATGCCTCTTCCCATTTTGGCTATAACTTTAACAATGATAAAGCCAATAACATCATGTACCAAATTCAAAGGATCATCAAGTTTGCTTATGGTCATTGTAAATTCTATTGAGAGGAATATTAAAAAGAGAATGTCACTCGTCATGGAGGCCTGTGAAGTCTCGAAAAATATTGTTTATTTTGGTTCGAGAGTGCATGCGTTCCATGAATATCTTCAATCTGAATTTAAAAATGAAGAATGGTTTTATACAAATGTTGTCATACCATTTGGAATAAAAGTTTCAAATATAACATAGGCAAAGAGGAGAGAAGAATATTTTCCTTCGCCCACTTGAATTAAAAAGTTGAAATCCTGTTGGATAGAAAAGATTAAAAATATAAAAGATATTGTTCAAACTTGCAGTGAAGTCATAAAAAAAATAGAAGAATTATTCAAAAGGCTTACATAAATATATTTACCAAGTAGCACTGGTGAATTTCAAGATCCCAAATTAATATTTAATTCAATATTTATGAAGAAGCAATAGTTTGATGAACATGTGGAAATACTAAAAGGATTATTGATCGAAAAATTCAATAGTGTAATTGAGTATGGGGAAGAAGAAATTTATAATTGGCTTATTGATTACTCTATAAAAAATCAAGACATTGAAGAATAAATCCATGGTATTTATTATGATCTAAGAAATTTAGAAGGATAATTATTTAATATCAAAATTAGACATGAGATAAATGTTGTGCCCATGAAAAAGTATATTGAAGATTGGTGTAAAAGAGAAATTGATAAGTTAACAAAAGAAGGCCAAGAAACGACAATTCTGACAGTTCCAGAAACTGTCAGTGAGGAGAATAAAAGAACAAGATAAAAAAAATGAACAGAGGGAGATACAATTATAGTAAGTCAATGCAGATCATATTCTTCTTTCTTTATCAGTTTTCATCCAGTTATTCATTTTCTTTGAATAGAAAGTTATAATCGAAATATGATCAATTTATATTTGTCTTCTTTTGAGATCTTGTTGCTTTGCATCCACCCACATTCTTCTTTCTACAATTTATTTCCTTGTACATGTTTAATTTTATGTTCCACGAGAGCCCTAATCCCAGTCCTCTGGACAAAATCCTTTTAAATTTCAAAGCATTGTAACAGACTCTATTATTTTTTAGAAATCCCAAGAGAACTAATTCGGGATCAATTTTGACTGTATTTTATAACTCTGAGATCTGAGTATAAAGTATTTGAAATCGATCCATAATAATATTGTTTTGAGCTATGCAAGTATTTACTCTATGGAAGTTATCTTATGGAAGTATTTACTCTATTTACTCTATGGAAGTTCTATAATTTGGTCATGAAGGTGGTTTGACTATTAACGGATACATAAATGGATATTGCGAGGATGACACAAAGAAAATAGGCTCATGAGTTCCAATCAAGCACATCACCAACATGAGTCTAAAGGTGATACTTTATACTATAGTGTGCATTGTGGGATCTAACTCTTTGCACTTGGATTCTCGGGCACAAATGCAACATGGGGTTGAGTGCTTAAGACCCAAAATGTTTAACTGGGGCACTGTGATGATTTCTTTCATGAAAACTCATCTCATTGATTGCAAGTTGTGAAAGAATAAGAATTTTGGGTTTGGTAGCATTCTTTACACATTTGTTTCTTGAGAGGATGCCAATGATGTGCCCAAAATCTCATGTTAGAGGAAACTTACAACCATGGCTCGTTGTGGTACAATGGACTAAGTTTTTGGCCCATCTTGGTGGGAACACCAAGTACCCTTTATCGAGGATTATCTATATACCAGAATAGACATCTCCGGAGATCCCAATGTCATCATTTCTCCTGGTGAGGAGCTTCAAGACATAGGTAACCTTTATTTTGTTTTCTTTAATTTTTTTTTTAGATTACATATTATATATACACAAGAAAGGAAGAAAAACGTTTTTTTTTGGTGAGATCCATAATATTGACAAGTGCTTTTCAAATGTGCAGATAGAGCACTGACGAGACCAACTGACGTTCCACAACATAGTCTTCGAGGGAGAGATGAAGCAAGGCCCGACGATGATGTGGAAAGGACCTTGTGGAGTGTGAGAAGAAACATTGAGGCACTAAAATGGTCCATACTGATGCCCACTATAGATGACCTTCCAATAGGGATGTAACATCATGTTGTAGGAGTACCCCACAAATGGGTATGTCTATTCTGAAATTTATCTAATTTCATGTTTTTCTATGATAGATTTCATTGACCTCAAGCCTAGACTATTACGTGTCGAGAGTACTATTTTTTACTTATAGACATTCAGGGCTAGTAGCCTAAATCTTGTACTATGGACCTATTTTGGAAAGATATATATCTTTTTGCGCATTATTTTTATATTCTACTTGCAAATGATAAATATTTACATGTGTAAAATGTGTGTTCTTATGTTATGAATGTGACAAATTCCAATCTAAAACGTAATTAGCATATACATTGGTTACTAGATTAGCGCACCTAGGAACATGCTCATAGGTAATAAACTCAAACGATTGTTCCAGAAGACGTACCTTAAGGAACCGTCATACAAGACTGGATCATGAATATGATATAGTCCATTCAATTGCGACACAACCAACTCCAAGAACACGTGAAGGTGTTGAACTATATGTGACAGAGCATCTCATAAAAGCTCGATGATGGAGCTATATTCAAAAAAATTATTTGTAGTTTCTCTGAGACAATCACCTCCTACAGATACTGTCTAGTTAGAGGGAGAATAAATCACCCAGGCAGCGGAAGACAAGTTTTGATTGTGACAACCTGCATCATTTTTTCATCCAAAATAGACTGACGACTCCCCTGGCATTTTTCACATAGAAGGAAGCACACCAGTAAAAAATGAAAGGAAAAATCGGAGAAACCTATACAAACCTACATACAACAATAAAAAATAATTACAAAAGAACTAGCAATCAAACCATTAAGCTCAAGCATAATACTTTTTAAGGTAGAGGCCATTTATGGGCTCCGACAACACATTTCTCTTATAATTTGCTAACTCATAAGACCCTTTTTAGGAAACCCTCCACACGATGTATGGGTCGTGCCACATGGGGTTAAACTTACCTGCCCCTAAGGCATCCTTGTCCTAGTCGTAGAATAACACAATGTCTCCTTCATAAAATACCATTGGGTGGATAGACTTGTCGTATTGAGACTTGACCCATTTTTTATGTGCTTTATTTTCTAAAGTTGCATCTCGACATTGATCGTCAATATGTTCAAGATAAACAAGGAATTCTTCTAATTGCATTATGTCAGGTAAGTAATCAACATCAATTTTGAGTGAAGGGATTTCACATTCAATGGGAAAAAATGCTTCTACTCCATTAACAAGTTGAAAAGGCGAGAATCTTGTTGTGGTTTTGACTGAGTTTTGGTAAGTCCACAACATCGGATATAACATCAAATGCCAATTTGATCTGGTCAAGTTAACCATCCTCTTCAATATAGTTTTTAATGATTTGGTGATGTTCTCGATTTGATCATTAACCCAAGGATAATAAAGAGATGAGTGATCCTATCTAAAACCCAGTTTTGATGCTAACTTAGACATCATGCGGTTCTGGAAGTGACTGCCATGGTTAGTGACAATATCTCTTGCAACCCCAAACGTAGAGATGACCTGATTGAACATGAAAAGTATTGTAGTTTCACCATCATTAGCAAATGTTGTCATGGATTCTGCCCACTTTGTAAATTAGTCAACAACCACTATAATGTATTGATGCCCCCTAGAGGAGGTTGGGTAGCATGTCATGAAATATACCTCCCACTTGGTGAAGGGTTCGACAATGATTTTGGGAAAAATAGGAGCATGGAGCGTGCACATATCCTTTGTAAATATTTGACAAGGATGACATTTCTTGACCGGTTCTATGCAATCCTTAAAGATCTTAGGTTAGAAATAATTGGCACACAAAATTTTTTGGGTTGTTTCCAACCCTAATAAGTGATCTCCACAGACTCCACCATGGTATTCATTTAAAACTACCGATGCTTCCTCATGAGTGAGGCAACAAAGATTAATTGAGTCTACCCCTCATCGATACAATGTGTTAATGATAATGGGATAGTTCTTTACTAGGTGATGAATCCACCGTCACTCATCCCATGAAAAATGTGGAGGGAACTTTAGTTTTTGGATATATATAAGGATATATCCATAGAAAGGATCATATGAAGAGATGAGGAAGATATTCTTATCTGAGAAAGAGTCAATTACTTCACTATCCTCATTCTCTACTGGGAACTCTGACATCAATTCAGCAAAGACTAAATATTTGTTGGATTTCGCGAAAGTAAAATCCAAATCGAACTCTTGAAGCACAAAAATCCACTTGTTATACTTCCCACCAATTATTCGTCGAGTCAAAACATGCTAAAAAGGATTAACGTAAATGATAATGATTGTTTTTCAAAACAAAATATTATTTTGAAGCCACTGAACAACATGAAATGTTGCTAAGGCTAGTTTCTTGATGTGAGAATACTTTAGTTCAGGTCCCAATAAAGAATGACTTAAATAGTAGATGACATACTCCTGAAGCTAATCATCCTCCTGAACTAAAACCATGCCAATTGACTATTTGGTTGCTGCCAAATACAACAGGAAATATCAATTATAATATGGGGGCCTCATTAATGAAGTCAAAACCAATGATTTCTTTAATGCATCAAATCAACATTGTGTTGTCTCATCCCAATAAATTGGAACCCCCTTTTTTAAAAGGCGCATAAATATTTTCATAATATTAGCATAGTTAGGTACGAAGCGTCGAAGGAAATTCACCTTTCCTTGTAGACTCTAAAGTTGACGAATTGTGTGTGAGGGAGGCAACTGAGTGATTGCCTCCACTTTCAAAGGGTCAACCATGATCCCTTTAGTTGAAACTATAAATCCCAAAAGACATCCTGAAGTCACACAAAAAATACATTTATTCAGATTTAAACATATTCAATAGTGATGACATATCTTGAAGACTAGGCAGAGGTGTAACATATGTTGAGCTCTCTTGTGAGAATGAGATGTGATATCATCCAAATAAACCTCCACTATTCGCTTCAGGTTATGGGAAGAAAACATCATGGCTCATTGGAAAGTAACTCCGGTGTTTTTAAGGCCAAAAGGGCACCTTCTTATATGCGAAAGTTCCCAAAGGAAAAATGAAAGTTTTCTTATTCCGGTCTTTCGGTCGAATCTCGATTAGGTCATACCCTGAAAAACCATCCATAAAATAAAAAATCTCACTCCCCGTGCATTCATCGAGATTATGATCAATGAAAGGAATTTTGGACAAGCTTTATTTAAGTCCCATAAACACATACACACTCGAATCATGCCCTACTTCTTATCAACTGGAATTGGATTGGAAACCCACTTCATCAATGGTACTGGGTAAATAAATCCATCCTTGAGTAGCTTCTCCACCTCAACTTTAATTGTTGCACTGGTCACAAATTTTGTCAAACCATTTTTGTGTTATTGTAGGTTCAAATCTCATGTTGTACAACTCGAGGATCTATGCCAGGAATTTCCTCGTATGACCAAGCA